>PVHP010009743.1:0-12827 GCA_004024765.1 Zapus hudsonius | reverse complement strand
GAAAGTGCCTTAACCGCTGAGCCATCTTTCCAGCCCTGACTATGAGTTTTGAGTTTCTTCATCTTTTGAGTTCTTCTATGTACTTTTTTTTTGTTTTGTTTGTTTTTGAGGTAGGGTCTCACTCTAGCCCAGGCTGACCTAGAACTCACCCTCTAGCCTCAGGCTGGCTTCAAACTCATGGCAATCCTCCTACCTCTGCCTCTCCTGTGCTTGGATAAAAGGTGTGTACACTACACTCGACCTTTTTTTTGGTACTTGGGATTGAACCTAGGGCCTTGTGCATTCTAGATTCAAGGCAGGTGCTCTCCAACTGAGCTATGTCCCTAGCCCCATGTATGTGTAATTTAGCATTTTTCTTTTGTTTGAGACAGAGTCTCACTCTGTAGCCTGGTCTTGAACTCCTAATCCTCCTGCTTCAGCCTCCTGAGTGCTGGAGTTACAGGTGTCTTACTACCACTCTTGACCTACTTTACTATTTTTTCCATGTTATTTTGCATGCATACTTTTTTTTTGAGACAGGGTTTCAACAAGTAATCTAGGCTGACCTTTAAGGAGGTGATCCTCCTGCCTCTGCACTGTTCCCTATAAGGGTTGTAGGTACAAGCCACCATGCCAAGCTGCTATTGTCTTACTTTTTTTTTTTTTTTTGGTTTTTCGAGGTAGGTTCTCGCTCTAGCCCATGCTGACCTGGAATTCACTCTGTAGTCTCAGGGTGGCCTTGAACTCACAGCAATCCTCCTACCTCTGCCTCCCGAGTGCTGGGATTAAAGGCATGCGCCACCACGTCCAGCTTTTTTAAAAAATATTTTATTCATTCATTTTCAATCAGAGATAGAGAGAGAGTGCACATCAGTGCCACCACCTTGTGGGTATGGCTTATGTGGGTCCTGGGGAATTGAACCCGGGACCTTAGGCACTGGAGGCAAGTGCCTTACCCGCCGAGCCATCTCTCCCGCCTTGTCTTACTTTTAACTTGTATTTTTTTTTTAATTTATTTGTGGCTATAGAGTGAGATTTTGTCAAAAAAAGCCAGAACCAATATCCACCAAAATGATAAGAAAAGATAGCTGCCTGCCTATCATGAGATGAGCCACCTCCAGCACACCTGCCAGGGCCCGGGTGACACCACAGAGGAAGTGTCGAGTTAAACATGAGTGCTGCTCTCCCTGCTATCCTGACAACCTGTTTCAAGGAGATGGCAATAGACATTAAGAACACTCAGCACTCATCAATGCAGGCATCCAGAGGTTGCAGAGATCTCAGAACTAGACTAAATTTATAACACACCCAGCAAGGCTCAGGGAACATTGTGAAGAGGGGGCTGAGAGACTGCACAACAGGGTGGGAAGAAGTATCCAGAGGCATTGCCCCCCTCCCCCACCAAGACTGACTGGTGCATTCATGACCCCGCAGGGAACACCAATAACCCCACTGTGGAGGGCCCTCAGTGGATTGGGGGCAGGGATAGGGAATGTCAGAGGAAAACACGAGGGGAATGGAACCAATACGTGATTTGTCCATATAATAAAGTTCCTAATTAATAAAATACAAAATACACCTCAAACAGGTTTTGCAGGATGCAACTGGTTTTTATATTAAATGAATTGTCAGTCTCGGAAAGAAATATTGCATGTTTTCCTTCATTTATGGATCTTAGATTTTATGGAGACACAGAAAACAGGTATGCCATGAAATAGAAGTGAGGCTGGGAGAGCCAAGATGACTCACAGCAGGGGTGAGAAGGTGAGAGTAGGAAGTTATGCTCAAAGTGCATTAGAGTTTTGTGTGAAATTTCCTTATGAAACGTGTACAATGAATATACACCAATAAAAATGAAAAAATACATAGCCTAAAATTTATTAACTCCACTGCTTTTAGCTATATGCTTTAGTAGTGCTCAGCAAATCCACCTTGTTACAAAACAGACATTTAGAACTTCTCATTAATCAGGTAATATGAAACGCCAGTTTCTCCTCTCCCACCTCTTCAAACTCCTCTAGTCCTGCCGCCGGAGAACTGCGGTGATCTAATGCTTGCCTGTGTGTGACTTCGGTCATTTAGCAGAGTGCTCTCAAGGTTCACCCATGTCGTACCACGGGGCATTCTGGTGTGTGTGTGCATCCATTCACCTGTCAGTGGACGCTTGGGTGGTGCTCAGATTATGGCTGGCTGAGTGTCTCTGTTATCAATTATTTGGAATATATACCCAGAAAAGGGGCTGGCGGATCATAGGCTAATTATATTTTTAAAAAGTTTTAAAATATTTTAGGGGTCTGGAGAGATGGCTTAGTGGTTAAGGCATTTGCCTGCAAAGCAGAAGGACCCAATTTTGATTCTCCAGTACCCATGTAAAGCCTGATGCACAAGGTGGCACATGTGTCTGGAGCTCATTTGCAGTGGCTGGAGGAGAGGGAGAGAGAGAGAGAGAGACAGAGACAGAGAGACAGAGAGAGACAGAGAGAGACAGAGAGAGACAGAGAGAGACAGTATGGACACTCCAGGGCCTGCTACCACTGCATATGAACTCCAGATTCATGTGCTACTTTGTGCATGTAACTTTACGTGGGAACTGGGGAATTGAATCTAGACCATCAAACTTTGTAAGCAAGCTCCTTTAACTGCTGAGCTGTCTCTCCAGCCCCTATTATGAATTTTTTTGAAGAACCTCTCTACTGTTTTGCACTTTCCAATCTATCGATAGCATGAGAGGGTACCAGTTGCTCCACACCTTCCCAATTTCCTTCTTTCCTTTCCCCCTCTCCCTTCCTTCTTTCCTCTCTTCCTTTTTCTTTTAAAATTATTATATTTTAATATTTTGTTTATTTATTTTCAAGGACAGAGAGCGCGAGCAAGTGAGTGAGACAGACAGACAGAAAGAGAGAGAGAGAGAGAGAGAGAGAGAGAGAGAGAGAGAGAGAGAGAGAGAGAGAGAGAATGGGTGGGCCAGGGCCTCCTGCCACTGCACATGAACGCCAGATGTATGTGCCACTTTATGCTTCTGGCTTATGTGAGTACTAGGGAACCGAACCCAGGCCATCTGGCTTTACAAGCAAACACTTTAACCGCTGAGCCATCTCTTCAGCCCCTTAAAATTATTTTTATGCATTTATTTGTTTTTATTTTTGTTTTTTGTCAACCCCCATACCATATATATATATTCTGATCATCATACATACTTTTTTGAGACAGGGTCTCATGTATCCCAGGCTGGACTCCAATTCACGATGTATCTGAGGACGACTTTGAACTCAGTGACACTTTTGCCTCAGTCTCCTAAGTGCTGGGATTCCATCCATTTCTATTTGTTTGGTATGCATGTGTGTGGGTGCAGAGGTTAATGTTGTGTCTTCCTCAATTGCTCTCCAGCTTGTTTGTAATTTTTTTTGTGTGTGTAGATCAAAGGACAGCCTCAGGGTACTGGTTCTTTTCTTCCATCTTGTTTTGAGACAGGTTCTCTCTCTCTCTCTCTCTCTCTCTCTCTCTCTCTCTCTCTCTCTCTCTCTTTCCCTCCTCTCTCTCTCCCACTCTCTCTCTCTCTCTGGCTGCTGTGAAGGCCACACTAACTGGCCCTTGCTTGAGCTGTGGGCTTCTTCTGATGCTGCTGCCTATTGTCCTTGGGCGCATTGGGATTATAGATAGTGTGGCACTTTTGTACAGGCTTTCGGAGCCAGCATCTTTAACCACTGGGCATCTATTTCTCCAGCCCTGTTTCTATTTGTTGATCATAAACTTCTTGTACCTAAAGATTAATGATGTAAACATCTGTTCACATGCTTGCCTGCTAAATGAGAGGATATCTACAAATCCTATATCTGATTAGGGGCAAACATCCAAAGTGTATATACAGAAAGTATAAAACTCAGCTACAGAAAAATAGAAATAGCCGAGCGTGGTGGCCCACGCCTTTAATCCCAGCGCTCAGGAAACTGAGGTAGGAAGATCACCGTGAGTTCCAGGCCAGACTGAGCTACAGTGTCAGTTCCAGGTCAGAATGGGTCGGAATTAGACCTTCCCTTGAAAGAAAACAATAACAAATAGAACTAATCTGGCCAATAAATGGGCAAAGGGCTGGGAAGATGGTTCAGCAGAGAAAGCCGCTCTCTGCTTAAGCTGGAGTGCTGGGGTTTGCTCCTCAGATTCCATCTAAAACTTCAGAAGCCATGGTGGGCTTCTTCAATGCTGGCAGCAAGATGGAAAGCAGGGAGAGGGGATATTGTGAAGCACACAGCTTCTGTCGCAAAGCCTGACAGCAGAGCCAGAGACCCTGCCTGAAATGAGATGGAAAGGCAGACGACTGATCCAAAAGTTCCTTAACTAACCTCCACAGACATCACACACCTACACTCATACACAAACAAGTAAGAAAATTTATATACATATAGCAGATGAGCCTGAGCCCACTGATCCTCTGCTCCCCACAGGACTAGGGTTATAGGCTATACCCAACTGCTTTACATGGGTGCTGGCAGTCAAAGTCAGGCAGTCTCAGGCACCCTTGGACCCTCAGGCTTGCTTCAGAAACATTCTTAACTGCTAAGCCATCTTTCTAGCCCCCAAAATTATCAATTTAATTAATTAATTAATTTTATTATTATTATTTTTTTTGAGGTAGGGTCTCACTCTAGCCCAGGCTGACCTGGAGTTCACTATGTAGTCTCAGGGTGGCCTTGAACTCATGGCGATCCTCCTACCTCTGCCTCCCGAGTGCTGGGATTAAAGGTGTGTGCCACCCCACCCGACACCTGATTATGAATTATTTTAATGCATGTGTCTCCACACTGTGTGTGCATACTTGTGGAGGCCAGAGGCAGTGTCCTCAGGAATCCTGTCCATATCTCTCATTGGCCTGGAGCTTACTAATTAGGCTAAACTGGCTGGCAAGGGAACCCCAGGAATTCTCCTGTCTAGGGTTACGGGTACATGCTACTACATTTGACATTTTTATGTGGGTAGAGGGAATTCCGTTCTTTATGCTTGCAAAGCAAGTGCTTTAACTATGGAGCCATCATCCCAGTACCCCTTTTGTAGCATTGTTTTAGATATTTGGAGGAGTCTCTTGAGATTCCAAATGAATTTTAGAATCAATTGTTTCTATTTTGAGTCAATTTTATTTTTGGTGAAGCCTCACATTCACCTAGCATGTGCTTCACCACTGAGCAACATTTTTAATGCCGTCAGTCAATTCTTTTTGGAGGAGGAAGACAGGTTCTCTTTATATATGCTGGCTTGATATTTGCTACTTAGCCCAAGCTGACCTTGAACTTGAGATCCTCCTGTCTCCACCTCACCAGTGCTATGCTTACAGGCACGTGTGACTACAACTGGCTCTTTGACTTAATTTTTTTTGTGTGGCATTGGGAATTGAGCCCAGAGCCTTATGCATGGGTAATAGTCAAGAGCTCTACCACCATCCATTTATTTTTTGACAAGATCTTCCTTGGTTGCCTGGGTTGACCTTGAACTCATAGTGTAAGCCGAGACCGGTCTTAAAGTCAATGTGTAGTTGAGGCTAGCCTCCAACTCCTACTCATTTGTGGTAGCTTGAATGTATGTCCCCCATAGACTCAGATGTTTTATTAAACTTATAACTTGGCTCTCCAGCTGCCTGGTTGGAGGAGGTATCATTGGGGGTGGATCCTGGGGTCCAGCCCTAAAGTGTGTTTTGGGGTGGATCTGGATTAAAAAAAAAACCACAATGTCATACAGAGAAGTCTGAGCTGGGGGGGGGTTTCTGTTTACTGCCTGTTTTGGCTTGCTGCCTTTAAAAATATTTTATTTATTTGAGAGAGTGAGAGAAAGAAAGAGGCAGATAGATAGAGAGAATGGGCACACCAGGGCCTCCAGCCACTGCAATCGAACTCTAGATGCATGCGCCACCTTGTGCAACTGGCTTTACATGGGTACCGGGGACGTGAACTCAGATTCTTAGGTTTTGCAGGCAAGTGCCTTAACTCAGGTTCTTAGGTTTTTCAGGCAAGTGCCTTAGCCGCTGCGCCATCTCTCCAGCCCTACTTGTGGTTGTTGCTGGTTGCTCTCTGCTTGGATGTATGGAAGCGCCCGTCTTCTTTAAAAAAGAAGTTTGAAGCTGAGCATGGTGGAACATGCATTTAATCCCAGAACTTGGGAGGCTGAAGTAGGAGGATCACTGTGGGTTCCAGGTCAGTCTGAGGCTACAGAGTGAGTTCCAGGTCAGCCTGGGCTCCAGTGAGACCCTATCTCAAAACAAACAAACAAACAAACAAACAAACAAACAAACCAACAAACAAACAAAAACCACTGACCAAACAGAAGTTTAAGCTATTTATTTTAGCCAGTTCCTCCCACAGGCAAAGGGACAGTGGTCATAATTTGACAGAAGACAAGGTGAGCCTAAGGTCTTGAACTCAGCGTCAGGGTTTTTCTTCTTTGACATATAGAAAGATTTGATTAGAGGGAGTGTGGAACTTCGAATGTTTAAGAGAAGGAGACAGAGACTAGGGAGCACTTGACCAGAGGAGATCCAGAAATGAAAAGCACCTCAGCTTCAGCCTTGGATGAACCATGCTTTTCTAGGGGCATGCCCAAATTATTGAAGTTTGCATATTTATTGGCATAAAGTATTTTTTGTTTTATTGTATTTACTTTCTGTGTTTTTTAAAAGATGTGGTCTCACTTTAGCCCAGGCTGACCAGAGACTCACTCTGTAGCCCCAGGCTGGTCTTGAACTCACGGTGATCCTCCTACCTCAGTCTCCCAAATGCTATGATTAAAGACATGTGCCACCATGCTTGTCTCCTATCTTATTATTTATTTACTATTATTAAACTTGCCAGATCACAACCAGGTGCAATTACATTTCTAATTTCAGTTAGTGCGCCCCCCCCACCAATTAGGGATGGAACCCAGGGCCTCATCCATGCCAGGCAGGTGATCACCCCATGTTCATCTGCTTTGACCTACAGGGCAGTTTCATCTTGTTGAGTTTAACAGACATGGGGAGCGCATGTCATTTAGATAAGTCACTTAGACAATGATAATGAGGTGCCGCCTATCTGTGCTGTCAGCTGGAGGGCAGCATCTCCTGTGTCCTGGAGCCACCGTGTGGTCTTCCAAAGAGCCAGCTCTACCTTTGCTTTTCTTTCGTGTGCCACCATGCCCAGCTTGGTTTGTTTTTATTGTTTGTTTAATATTATATTTATTTGAGAGAAAGAGAGAGAGAGAGAGAGAGAGAGAGAGAGAGAGAGAGAGAGAGAGAGAGAGAGAGAGAGAGAGAATGAATGGGTGCGCCAGGGCTTCTGGTCACTGCAAACAACTTCTAGATGCATGCACCACCCTGTGCATCTGGCTGTTATGTGGGTATTGAGGAATTGAACCCAGGTCCTTAGGCTTTGTAGGCAAGTGCCTTAACCGCTGAGCCATCTCTCTACCTTTTCTTGGCAGCAATTTGTGTGTGTGTGTGTGTGTGTGTGTGTGTGTGTGTGTGTGTGTGTGATGGTTTCAGTCAGGTGTCCTCCACAAATGTGTGTGTTCTGAATGCTCGATCCCCAACTGATGTCAACTTTGGAACCTCATTGGAGGTGTGTTGTTGGGGTGGGCTTATTGAGGTTCTAGCCAGCTTTTCTTCACCAGTGTTTGGCACACTCTCCTGCTGCTGTTGTCCACCTGATGTTGGCCAGGAGGTGATGTCCACCCTCTGCTCATGCCATTGTTTTCCCTGCCATCGTGGAGCTTCTCCTCGAGTCTGTAAGCCAAAATAAATCCTTTCCTCCACAAACTGCTTTTGGTTGGGTTCTTTCTATCAGCAATGAGCAAGCTGACTATAGCAGTGTGTGTGGACATGTTGCATATGCATGTGTGCGTATCCTGTGCACACGTGGGAGGAGACCTGGGGAAGATATCTGGTGTCCTTTATCACTGGCTTCCCATCTTATTTCTCTGAGACAGTCTCTCTGTGAGCCTTGAGGTGTCATTTTTCAATTAGACTGGCTGACCAGTGAGCCCCAACATTTCTCCCCTCTCCGCTTCCTCAACACTCGGTTACAGGTGTGCGGAGCTATACTGGCTTTGACCTGAGTGCTGGGGCAGAACTTGGGCTCTCGCGCTTGTACGGCAAGACTCTTATCGGATGGTCCGTCTCCCCAGCCCTGCTTTATTTTTTCTTAAATTATCAATTTATAGATATCTATACAATCGATGTCTAGAACTTAGCCTGTCTTGTAACTGAAACTGTGCCAAAGCTGACCTGTTCTCATTCCCTTCCCTGCTCCTTGCCCCAGGCAGCCACCATGCAATTCTCCTCTTCTAGGAACCTGGGGCCTTGAGCCACATCCCAAGTCTAGAAGTTCAAGGTTTATTTTACATTTTCATTTGAGAAAGAGAGTAAAGAGAGAGTGAGTATGGGTGTTCTAGGGCCTCCTGCCACTGCAAATGAACACCAGACATATGAATCACTCTGTGCATCTGGCTTTATGTGGGTCCTGGGAATTGAACCCGGGTGTCAGGTTTTGAAAGCAAGTGCCTTTAACCTCTGAAACATGTTTCCAGCCCTCAAAGTTCAAGTTTTATTTGGTTATTTTGTGGTTTTTAAAAACCTTTTATGCCTGGCATGGTGGCGCACGCCTTTAATCCCAGCACTCAGGAGGCAGAGGTAGGAGGATCATCATGAGTTCAAGGCCACCCTGAGACACATAGTGAATTCCAGGTCAGCCTAGACTAGAGTGAGACCCTACCTCGAAAAAAAAAACTTTTTATTGATGGCTTTCATAATTATAGACCATAACCCATTACGATTCCCTCCTCCTCCCCCATATCTCTTACCCCTCTCAATTAGTCTGTTTTGTTTCGGTGTCATCATCTTTTCCACCTGTTATGTGTAGGTATTATCAGGCACTGCAAAGTCGTGAACATCAAGGCCATTTTGTGTCTGGAAGTTAGTGTTGGAAGAAGTCCTTCCCTTCCTTTGGCTTTTTTTTTCTTTTTTGATGCAGGGTCTCACTCTAGCCCAGGCTTCTCTGGAAATCTCTGTAGTTTAGGCTGGTCTTGAATCTCCTACCTCTGCCTTCCAAGTGCTGGGATTAAAGGAGTGCACCATCATGTTCAGAAAGTTTTATTTTTCTTTTCTTTTTTAAAAAATTTTTTCTTTTCTTTTTATTTATTTTCTGACAGGGTCTTATGTAGTCCAAGATAATGCTGAACTCTTGATCCTCTTGCCTTTACTTCCTGAGTGCTGGGATTCCAGAATGTACCATCACACCCAACAAGTTCAACGTTTTTAGATTCCACACATGCGTGAGAACATGTCTTTCTGTGTCTGGCCTGTTTCATTTAATGTCTTCTATGTTCCCATGAGTTCCCGCCTGTTCTGATGGGTTCCTGCGTGTTCCCGTGGGTACACTTGTGTTCCTGTGGGTTCCTGTGCCTTCCTGTGGGTTCCTGTGGCTACCCGTGCGTTCCTGTGCATTCCTGTGGGTTCCTGCATGTTTCCATGTGTTATAGCACAAGGTAGAATTGCTTCTTTCTGTACTTCTGTTTTAGGTTGTGTCAAAAAATCATTGGTGTCTGTCTCACTGGCTTATCCTGTGTTGACTGAATGGCTGTGGCTATGGGTCACTTGTTCATCCCATCATACTCTGTGGGGTTCCATATGGATCCTCCACTGTATGACTGTGGTGGCTCATCTCTTACCAGGATCTCAGCTATCGGCCTGCGGTCCATTGGTAGGGTTAGATGGGCCACAGCTCTCTTGCTGCATTCTGAAAGATATAAACAGTCTCCATCGGAGAGTGAGATCAGTATAGGTTATCAAAGATACACAATTCTGGATTACCTAGATTCTATTTATAGTAGCTTCTCCATCAATTGCTCCCATGGTGCATCTCTTCTCGGGAGCCCATGAGACCAGGTTCCAGTGCATATCACCCTAATTCCCCAGTTCCAGTTAAGGGCTCCCCCTCACTCAGTGGAATATTTGGCTGAATTTAAACGCTGTTGATTGCCTCCCCCAGGCTTTGGCTCCTCCATTGCACACGTGCTCCTTTCTTGGTTCACTGTTCTTTCCCAGTAGGAAGTGTGGTCAGCCTACTCATGGCAGCAGACCCTAACTCCTAAGTTCTCAACAATAAAGCAGCCTTAATACCCACCCACCACGACTCAGGGAACTGAGTGGAAGAGGGGGCAGAAAGATTGTGAGAGCCTTGGTGGGGGAGAATATCCAGAGACATGGCCCCCCTCAGTAACAACATACTAGGGCCCGGGGGGGGGGAACTGGGCTGACTCCTAGGCTATCCATGGTCCCCTACCCCAAGGACTGATCCAGACTGCCCACAAAAGAGGATATCCAGCTGATTGGGGATGGGGAAGAGGGGCATTGGGGATCTGGGAATGACAACTCATTGTAACTCATTATGGACAATAAAAATAAAAGAAAAAAGAATTGCTTCTTTCTTGAGGCTAACTTCATTTCCATTACACTCTATCCACCACATTTCTCTCTCTCTCTCTTTCTCTCTGTGTTTATTTTTTAAATCTTGTTTTTGTTTTTGATCTTTTGAGATGGGAGTATTGCTGTGTAACTCAGGCTGCCTTTAAAATGGTCATCCTCCTGTTTCAGCTTCCTGAATGTGCACCACACTTCTCTATCCAGTCAGATATTGATAGATATCTACACACAGGACCTTATCATCTCAATTTTCCTTCCTTTACAATCTGGGTGATTTTCTCATTTTTTTCTTGTTTAAAATGCTCTGTCTCAGACTTTTAAAAAAATGTTTTATTTATTCATTTTCAAGGAGAGAGAGAGAGAGAGAGAGAGAGAGAGAGAGAGAGAGAGAGAGAGAGAGAGAGAGCACACCAGGGCCACCGCCTTGTGGGTCTGGCTTATGTGGGTCCTGGGGAATTGAACCTGAGGCCTTAGGCACTGGAGGCAAATGTCTTAACCGCTGAGCCATTTCTCCAGCCCTCTCAGACTTTTGTTACACAGTGTACCAACACTGTGTAACAAAACGTGCTCCTTGTTTGGTTCCATTTCTCCATGGAGTGTGATGCTAGCTGGGCTTGGCCCATGGAGCTTCAGAGGTACAACTGGTTCACATGTCGTACTTCTACTGAATGGAGCAATATTCCTTCCATGCTTCATTGATCAGCAGGTATTTTTTTATTAATCGTGAAAAGATGTTGCATTTTATCAAATGCCTCTTTGCATCTATTTGTTTGATTTTTGCCCACCGTTCTGCTGATTTACATATATTGAACCATCTTTGCACATCAGAAGTAAATCCTACTTGATCATGATGAAGGATGCTTTTAATGTGATGTTGAGTTCATTTTTTTTTTGAGGTAGGGTCCCACTCTAGCCTAGGCTGACCTGGAACTCACTCTGTAGCCCAGGTTAGCCTCAAACTCACAGCACTTCTCCTGCCTCAGACTCCTAAGTGCTGGGATTACAGACATGAGCCACCATGCCCAGCTGAGGTTCTTTGTTACTGTTATGTGTACTTTTCAAACATTTACCAGACTCTTATAAACCTCTTGTTTTGAATGTTTTAAAGTTCAAGGCTAGGGCTGGGGAGGTGGTTCATGGGTTAAAGGCACTTGCTTGCAAAGCCTGCTGGCCTGGGTTTGATTCCCCAGTACCCGTGTAAAGTCAGATGCACAAAGTGGCAAATGCTTCTGGAGTATGTTTGCAGTGACAAGAGACCCTGACACACATTCTCTCTCTCTCCCCCCTCTCTCTCATAGATAAAAAATTTAAAATTAAAAAATAAAGAGATGGCTTAGCATTTAAGGTGGTTGTCTGCAAAGCAAAAGAACCTGAATTTGATTCTCCAATACCCACATAACCCAGATATACAAGGTGGCACATGTGTCTGGAGTTTGTTTGCAGGGACTGGAGGCCTTGGCACACCTATTCTCTCTCTCTCTTTTTTACTCTATCTCAAATAAATAAAATAAAATAAAGAAGGTTCAGAGCCAAGCATGATGGTCACGCTTTAAATTGCAACACTCAGAGTTCAAGGCCATCCTAGGACTACACAGTGAGTTCCAGGTCAGCCTGGACTACAGTGAGACTTTACTTCAACAACCCACCCCCAAATAAAGAAAGTTCAAGGGTCACCCAGTGCTGATCAATACACGTAGTGATTCATCTCTATCATGAACTTGATAGGATTTAGAAACACCTAGGAGACACACAACCAAGGCAGATCTGCGAAGATGTTCCCAGAGCAGTTTAACTGAGGATCCACCCTGAATGGGGGGTGAAGTTGTCCCTTGGGCTGGAGTCCTGGACTGAAGAGAAAGGGGAAAGGGAGAAAGAGACCTGAGCATCTCTTTGCTTCCTGACTTTGCCACCAGGCCTTCCCTCAAACTGTAAGCCGAAATAACCCTTCCTTCCTTAAATTGCTTTGGTTTAGTATTTTGTCACAGCAATGAGAAAGCTAACTGATACAATACTTACTGTTCCTCCTTCATAGAGCCTAAGGCTCTCCATTTCCAAGTTTCTGTTTTTAAACTTTTTGTTGACTGTCAGGGTCTGAGGCATTGCCCCACTGTGGACCCTTGTAGTGAGCCGTTCTTGTGAGGTAGGGGGACAGGGCAGCCCAGCCCCATCCCTGGGCGGAACCCTGCCACGCCCACCTACTGGAGGCAGCGTGGGCTTTTTCTTTGTTTGAGTGCCTGCTGAGAAGATGGCGCTGGCCTCTGTTCTTTACCTCCACGTGGTGTGCATTCCAGAGAATTTATTATCTCCTTGTATGGAAATGGCTTAATGCCTGGCATGCTTCCGTGTATATGGACCAATTGTGAATGTATACGTATGTAATGCTGATAGGTGGTAGTTTGACTTAAAATTC
>PVHP010009742.1:34899-49774 GCA_004024765.1 Zapus hudsonius | reverse complement strand
AAAGGAAAGGAAAGGAAAGGAAAGGAAAGGAAAGGAAAGGAAAGGAAAGGAAAGGAAAGGAAAGGAAAGGTAACAGAGGAAAAGACAGAATGAAACGGTCATAAAATGTACTAATTACATTTTTAGATATTTATCCCCCCAAAATAAAAACTTACATTCACCACCAATATCAATCAATGCTTATAGTAGTTGTATTCATAATTGATATATTCTCAATGTAGCAGTGGTGCTTATAGCAGGTTTATCCACCACAACCATAGCATCCTCTAGTGAGTGAGAGGCTGAAGAAGACTGTAGTGGTTCAGGAAGTGGTTGGGTGGATAAGATTGGCTGTGTCTCCTCCTGCAGATGCAAATATCTTGACCACAGCAATGTTAGTCACAGCTGTGAAACACCATAATATGCACAATGTCACCAACAAGAGCAATTCTGAAAGGGCACAACTGGGTCTTTGTGTGATTTCCTCTACAGGCTTTCGAATCTAAAATTGTCCAAAATAAAATACTTAATTTCATAAAAATAGGAAATCTACATCAAACAATGGATATGTCACCAGCCTGTATGATCAATAAAAAGAAATGCTTGTGAAAAATAATACATGAATGTTAGTTTCTATAGTCAGCCTCATTACCTGCTTTATCTGAGTTTAACCTGTGAGTTCTGTCTTAACCTCTTCTACTAAAAACCCAGTCCAATTCCATGATTTTTGTTATAGCAAATGGTATTTCCAAAGATGTCAATTTTCCCAACAGGGCTTTCATTCCAACAAAGCAAGAAATATGTGCACTTTTTCACTTTTGTTTTCTACTGTAAGTGTGTAATTTTTAATGTTTTTAAGCCAGTGAGTCATGAGGACAGACCTGTGAGGAGGGACACCAGACCATGAAAATCTGACACTCGCAGCTGAAGGTGGAGTAGTGAATCTGGGCAGTATCAACCTGTGAATAGTCCAGTTGTGTTCTCCTTCAAGCTAGCAACAAGCTTAAAAAGGACAAGCATATTTGACTTCTGTGAGTATGTGCCACTAAAAAATACCATCAAGTAGGACGTAGCAAAGACTGAAAAAAAAAGAGAGTCTACCTTTCTTGTGATTCTCACTAATAAACCACAAAAATTAAGCTTATTCAGGCCTAATACTCACCCACCATGACTCACAGAACTGAGCAGAAGAGGGGGTGGAAAGATTGTGAGAGCCTTGATGGGTGAGAATACCCAGAGACACAGCCCCCCTCAGTAACATTATACTAGGGCCGGTGGAACCAGGCTGACTTCTAGGCTATCCATGGTCCCCAGCCCCAAGGACTGATCCAGACTACCCACAGTGGAGGATATCCAGCTGATTGGGGATGGGGAAGAGGGACATTGGGGAACTGGGGATAACAACTCATTGTTTGTTCACTGAATGTAACTCATTATGGATAATAAAAAAATTAAGCTTATTGTCCAAATATTCAAGAAAGCAACACAAGCATGAAGGGGTCACCTTTCCCAGTCTCTTCTCTCCAGAAGCAAATCCATAAAGTCCTCATTTTGGAGCTATTCCCCATCTGTCAAGAGGAAGGTACGTCCTTATCTCTGAAGACACAGGGGCATTGATAAACCTGTCCTTAGCAATTTTTATTACCATTTATTCATGGCCTTTGTCTAACCATACTTTTCCATTCATAACCACCTCTCTTTATCAAAACTAAGCTCATGAAAATATTCAAGATAACCTTGGGGGCTTTTAGTCTTATTATATTAAATAAATTAGTGTGCTTTTTTGTTAATCTGTCCTGACTTTATAATAGGTTCTTCAGCTATGAGCCTACAAAATGTAAGGATGCATAAGGAAAATAACTCTTTACTCCTATCCAGTACAAGCCTGATAATATAAACTTGGTGAAGTCCTAACACCCTTGGGCTTTCCAACAAACATCTCATGGAATAAAGTGATAGATCCTAAGAGAAATGCAGCTTACTAGAAGTTCAGTTAACTGAACTGGGCATCCTACATAAATCTAGCAATGACCCCAACTTTAAGATGTATAAAGAATGAAAAAAAAAATCCACACATCTGTGCTACCCAAAAGGATTGATTTGCCAGGGTTTCTAATTTTGTTACCCCATCCATAAGAAAGTAGCTGCAAATCCTGCTGACCCAGGTTCTACTCCGTAGTTCCCACGTCAAACCAGATGCACACAGTGAAGCATGCATCCAAAGTTTGTAATGGCAAGATGATCTGTTGTGTCAATTCTCTCTCTCCCTCTCTCTCTCTCTCTCTCTCTCTCTCTCTCTCTCTTAACAAATACATAAATAAAAACATATTTCAAAAAAATGTAGAAGTGCTTATATAATTTCTACCCATTCCATACATCTTAAAACTCCTGTTGTCACCAGTGAAAATTAGGAATTATGTCTTATATCACTTAAGGAAATAAACTTCTTACATATTTACATATTTGTATTTCTCCAAAATTCTAAACTGCCTTACATTATGGGTTTTTGTTATGTCATTTTTAGTGTTTACTTTCCATAGGGAACAGATCAAAACTAATTTGATATTTTTTGTTTTGTGTTTTGTTTTTTGTTTTTAAAAGTAGGGTTTTGCTCTAGCCACGGCTGACCTGGAATTCACTATGTAGTCTCAAAGTGGCCTTGAACTCATGGTGATTCTCCTACCTCTGCCTCCTTAGTGCTGGGACTAAAGGTGTGTGCCACCACACCTGTCTCATGTCTTACATTTTATTCATACATTTTAAAAAATAACTCCTAGACAATATTTAAAATCAGTCTAGCTCTTTTACAGTGAATTACTTCAGAAAATACTGTGTTTTATAACATACTGAAATACATATGCTATAAATGTTTGTTGTAAGGAAAACTCTAAGATAAAACATGATAACTGAAAAATAGTATACTGATACAGTGAATTCCCTTAAATAACATCCAATCTTATGGCTTGTCTGTTTAATTTTGTTTTATAATTTCTTTGTGGAAAAATTATTTAAATACATATTACATTTTATACTGTTAGTAATAATAATGGCTAACATTTATTAACATTTATCTTGAACCAGGCATTGTATGTGACACTTGATACAGTTTCATTTCATTGACCTTATATACATACTGTGGTCCAAAACACACTGTCTTGACCACTAGCTCATGCCTGTTGATTTACCTGTAAAGCTAGAATAACAAGTGATTGGTGAACATGCAACCTGAGTCTGTGGACCTGGGGAGCCCAAAGTCACAGTTAGGTCAAAACCACCTGTTGTAGAAATATTCCAGTAATAAACAGACAAAGCCTTTGCAGCAAGAGGAGAGGGGAGTTTAATTTACACCAGGGCCCAGGGGGGGGGGTGTCGATGCATAAATGAAGCATTGACCACGAACCCCAGTCACAAAGATATTTTATAGTCCGTACAGAGTAGGGTATGTGACATTATGCAAATTACCGTTATCTAGTAGTTCACACATTTACAATAGGTCACAGGAAATTCAGATATTGTCCCCAGGTATTCTCTGGCCTTGTCTCTCCCAATTTCCTTCACAGTTAAAGCAATTACTCCTTTTGTCTCACTGAACTTCAAAGATCTGGTATTTTCTCATCTCATAGCCATCTGTGGCCTGAAGAATGTAACAATGAATAAAGGGGAGGGGGCAGTGAGTTCACACTCATTTTGCTACAATATTCCCCCCTTCGCCACCTGGATTATGAATCTTCATATCCTTTTAATTTTAGTGAAACCTCCTGGTATTCCTGGAAAACTATTTGGAGTCTTACTGCCTTTAAACATTAATAAACATTTGATTCACACAGAAATAACATTTTCCCTGCTGTTAGCATAGTGCTGTCAAAATCTAACTGATTTTGTGAAGCTATATAGTTTTGCTGGATAATGTTTAGATGTTTCTTAATCTGGGTTGACAATTACCAAAATATATAGCTAAACAGAAGGACAAGTGCCTGTCTCTGACCTTTAGAACTTAACAGGATATAATCTATTATCAAAAGCAGAGAATCTAACCAGACATTGCAAACACCAATAGGACTGGGTATAGAGTCCAATTAAAATTTTCAGGCTTCTGTCATGTGTAGTTCAGCCAGGCCAGAGTAGAGCTGAGTTCTCTTCCTCAGGGACAGGTTTCCATCAGGGCTTCATCTGTAGACTCCTGGCGATGCGTTGGCTGTCATAACTGGCTGAGGATGCTGCCTTCTTGACTCCCATGTGACACCTATATATTATTATTATAAGTATAGGCCTAATTTCTTAGGGGTGTGTGGGTCCCTTGTGTTATAAATTTAAGGGAATACCCCCCCCAGTGGCAGAAGAATCTGGCCAACTCTGTAAATCTAAACAAAGAAACATTGTTAGTGACCAACATTACCAATACCAACACGTTTGAACAGTCAGAGCTCCCTAATGTTGAGCTGCAGATTTAATAAGACACAACAAAGAAAGACTGGACTAGTATAAATTAGTTAACTATCAGATAAACATAACCAATAAGGGCAATCCTGCAATTCAATTTAAAGGCAAAACAGTGGCTGACTAATCAGGACTGGACAGAAGCAGAAGAAAGTATAGGTTTTTGTATGACCATGCAGGCAGCCAAAGTGAATAATACATTGTATTTTTAGAGGTCAGTAATGGCTTTATAGGAGAGACTCTTGGAGACCTGTGAGGAGCTCTGTGACTCTCAGCATTGTGTCATCTGTTAGGATAAGTCAAGGCCGTGCTGACCATGTGCATTCCCGCTCTTGGGAAGCCTGGAATATCAGTCTCTCCTGATGAGACTTTCCTGTTACAGATAACACTTACTTAGAGTCTATCTCTGGGTTTTCTCACCTTCCCTGATCAGGAAGTCAGACAACACCAGAGGTTAGGAGCCAGTGGTATTCCATCATCTCCTGTGGCCTCTGACCTGGGAGTAGGAACCAAAATGTTGGTTATCCTTTGACTCTGATGTTTACAATTGGCTTTGGTCTTTACCTGTGGTCATTAATCACTTAGAGAGATTATATTAATCTGATTAGCAAAACATAGTCAGGTGACAGTTTAAGCCATTTCTGGAACATAGAAAACAGATATAAATATCTTGTCAGCTGTAATCACAGGCATAGCATGTTAGTATCCTTAAGACTGTACCTTATAAATAACTTTAAATCAACTGATTTAGCCCAGAAATTACATTATAGGAAAAGTCAGCATAAAATTTTGGCATCCTTGAAAACATTTCTGACTAGTCTGTGTACTTACGTAGGTACCAATCATCCTGAAGAAACTAGAGTTTAAATTATTTTCTCTAACAAGTTAACTTTGACTGAGACAATGGTTACACACATTTAAATAAAACAAATCCCAGTCTCTGTTGAACTAAACCAGCCTGACTCCATCAAATATTACAGACATTTTGACTTGCATAAAGTAACTTTATAAGCAAACGCCATAACCATTGAACCATTTTAGTTTAAGACAAAAGTATATTAAGCTCATATGAATTTATCAACATTATTTGTACCTAGCAGGTTCTCAGAGCAGGAGTTTTCTTAGTTCTCTTAAAACAAAATTATGATGACTAGACTATTTTATAATACTTAGATGTTAACATCAGTGATGGGCACCTGACAGAACCAGGATGAGCAAAACAGGAACCATTATAACATTAGTGTTTTCAATTATGTTTAGATACACTCTAATACCAAAACAACAACAAACCCATAAGGGCACAGAGCATTTACATTGCAAAGATAGCATTGGGCATGGCAAAGACAGATTGAACCAATACAAGTTTTAAAGCGAACAAGACAACATCAAACTCTTTCTCCAGGTCTGATAATTTTAACAAGTCTCCTGAAGTTTTAATTTTGCCCCTCTAGTTCAGTTACTCACAGTCTGAGAGAACTTCTCCCAGGTGCTGGCAGCTTTCCACCAGTGAATGCCATCCATAGTCCTGGCATTCACTGGTCTCCTGGCATTCACAGTTCATCCTTATGGCTCCATCAGACCATGCAGGCAATCCAACATCTCTGCTTCACATTGCCCATGGCAAAAACCATGTTATAAATCTTAAGATTCTCTCCTCCTGTGTTTGTTATAATTCATAGTACCAGGCAGGTTACCAACTTGTTAATTCAAGGGGAATAAAATGGACTTCGGAGAACAGGGAACTTTCTTCAGCATTCATTCCCCTTATTTCAAGAGTCTGCATTCTTCCTTCTGCCTGAATGCAGATCACCTGGCCCAATCTTAATGGCTGTAATCTCTCAAATAGTCCTGGCTGAACAGGCAACAGTTTTAGCCCAGAGATTTTCCCTTCTTTCTGTGCCATCTCAATCTGCTCACATCAGCAGCTCTGCATAAGTTTTCAGGACACACAAGCAGGCAGAACACAGCAAGTCTCTCATACAAACTGCTTCTGGAAAAGTCCCAACAAAGTTCTTTCTCATCCTTGTAAGCATTCAGAATATAGTCATTTTTGGAGGACACCTGGATCAAACCATTACAATCTGCCCCTGCCCCCCCCAAATAATCATACATGATGTAAGATATAACACATTCAGTTCAACTTCAGAGGTCCCTACAGTTCCCATCCTAATGAGTCCGATTAAAACTTTTAAGATTCAGTTTACCTATTTTGTCTCCTTTATATATTATATCTATATATCTTTAAACTTTCTGTTTACATTTGCTGATATCATTATTCACATATTTTTACCTTAAAATCTATTTAACCATTCTGTAATAATTATCTTTCTATCATCAAACATCTAACATCCAGCATTAACTTTTCCTCTGGTTTATCTTCCTAATCAACTTATCACATTATAATTACTATCCAAACTTTTATCAAAGACATTTTTCATTGCACAGATATAGATATTATCATGTATATTCTCCTGTATTCCATTGAAAGCCTTCTTTAGTGGGGTTATTAATGTATCAGACAGTCTCTATGGGAAAGGCCAAATCTTAAACTATTCTATACCATAAAACTTTAAACATAACAACATAATACTACATAAGTGCCTGTTTCATGTCATTAAGAAGCTTTCTAAGATAACCTTTGCGGAAGAGTAGATTAAACCTGACTTATAGTATCTATCCATGATATACACATAAGATTTATCATTTACTAATGTTGGAACCTTTTTCTTAAGCTCTCTGAAGCACATGTTTTAAATATGAAAGCAGGTTAGAATATACTTCTGAATTCAAACCTAAATCTTTAGATCGTTTTCTGTTAGCAGTTCCATAAAGCCATAGAGAGATAATGCAACCTTTAAAACAGTTAAAACAAACTTTTATAAGAAGTCCCCATCTGTCTGTAACAACTTGGGACTCACCCATTTTCATCCTGGGCTCAGTGTTCTGATATTTCCCATGTTTTTAGGCTCCCTGATTCAGCAAAGCAGAGAAACCAAGTAGGCAGTGCCACCAGGAATGTCTCCAGGGGTGGGATCTGGTCTTGTGAGCAAATGGGCCCTGACATCCACCAACCGAGGAGGGAGAGTAGCAAGAACAAAGTAGCACACTGGCACCTGGAGGCACCCCGATAGAATTGGGATTTTATTTCCTCCCCCCCCCCCCAGTGCTCACCTGGGATCTGCCCCCAGTGTCTTTCTTGATCAATTCCCAGCCACTGGGAAGCACAGCAAAATAGTGTAAACCTCACAGTGAAAGCTGCATTGCCTGTTTCAGCTTCTCAGGTCTCATACTTCTGGCATTAGTATAGAGGCAGAAGAATTTTCATAACCCCCTCAGATCTGGCCTAAGTATATTAAGTTTAGAGGCCTTCACAAATTTTAATCTTGATATCTTTTTAACCCTTTTTTTCCCTAATGTCAGGCTTTGAAGTGATAGAATTCCTGATTGCTTAATCAGTCTTTTTCTTTTCTTTGGTGGCCTTGGGCTTAGTCCATCCCCCCTTCTCAGGCAGGTATGTGGGGGTGATAGGGCTATGGCCTTGAAGCTTTTGTTCTAATTCAAATTAAGTTGTTTTCCCTGGTCAGGGAGATTTGAATTTTATCTATTTCCCTATTTTATAACCTTTTCTTATATTTTCTCTGTCTATAAGAGACACTGTCTGAGACTGGCAAAAGAGGGAGCACCCAGCTAGCAGAAGTACAGAAAGGGCATACAACCCTATAAAATCCTCATTTTCCATGTACTGTATTATTAATAGCATATCTTCTTGAATATTCCTTCTTAGAGTTAGTGATCGTGTAACCTAAAACAGTGGGCTTTGCTGACAGAACTACCCATAACAAGTGGGCTTTGCTGACAGACCTACCCATAACAATAAAGCCATAACTTCCATAAAGACAGACACTTCCTGCACAGAAAAGAATATATAATCTGCAGCCTTGGAGCTGGAGGCCAAACACATACATACATACATACATACATACATACATACATACATACATACATACAGGTTTAAGAAACAAAGAGTCCCAGGACAAAAGACAGCAAGCAGGCAAATTCAGAGGGCAGGGTTTACAGGAACTGTTCAGAAGAAACTACCGTCTACAAAGTTTCTGAAGGGCGGTCTAGCCTTCTGTCCTCAGTACAGACACAAAGACAAAACAAGACAGCATACAGAGACAGGACAAGACTCCAACACACAGAACAAGAACACAATCATTAAACAGTTTCTTACTTAATTTTCATTAAAACTTGGTGGAAATACTTTCCATTAAAACGTGGCCTAGCTAGCTAGCATCCTGGTTACAGGAATCACCTTGGTCTGGTAGGCGGCTGCAACAATGGAACTACGCCAAGGGCAGTTATCCACCCTACGGGGGATCAGGCCCGTGTCGCGACACCATCCAGTTTTCCTGAGGATCCTACCTGGTTCTGACGGCCGTCCAGACTCCCGTCTCTCTCTGCCATTTGGAGGGCGCAGTCCGGGGTTCTGCAGTCTTCTTTCTGCCTGGAAAGGAGACCCCGGGATCACATCGGGGGTGCGCACTTCTCTCTTTCCAATGACCTCAGTGGACTGCAGGGTCCCGGAGTGGTGGCCCCTTTTCACCCAACAAGTGGGGTATGGCTGTCCAATCTCGCTGGGGCCTCCAAAATGTTGTAGAAATATTCCAGTAATAAACAGACAAAGCCTTTGCAACAAGAGGAGAGGGGAGTTTAATTTACACCCAGGCCTGGGGGGGGGCATGCATAAATGAAGTATTGGTCACGAACCCCAGTCACAAAGATATTTTATAGTCCGTACAGAGTAGGGTATGTGACATTATGCAAATTACCGTTATCTAGTAGTTCACACATTTACAATAGGTCACAGGAAATTCAGATATTGTCCCCAGGTATTCTCTGGCCTTGTCTCTCCCAATTTCCTTCACAGTTAAAGCAATTACTCCTTTTGTCTCACTGAACTTCAAAGATCTGGTATTTTCTCATCTCATAGCCATCTGTGGCCTGAAGAATGTAACAATGAATATAGGGGAGGGGAGGGGCAGTGAGCTCACACTCATTTTGTACAATACACCCAGGAGAACAGGCAAGTTTGGGACACTCCAAAAATTCTAATTCATATGTAAACTAAACACATTCAAAGCTTAAGATTCCTGGCTTTCTCCCCTGAAGACGAAATGGCACTCTTTTATTATCATTCCTTTTAGATTTTATTTTTTTTTTAATTATTCTTCCTCAAGACTATCCTGAGCCTTCCAGAAAATATAGAGGGGAAAATAAACCCAGGGTGTAATGATCACATTAACATAAGCAGTACAAGTCAACAGTGAATAAATAGAACATATTTACCCTTTCAGAATTCTCTTAAAATTAAATGAAATAAACTCTGTTAAAACAAAAAGCATATTTTCTGGTCAATAGAGATAGAAGCAGTGAAAGGTTAAGTGTTAGAGCAATGATTTATAAAAATCAAATTTAAATGAAGGAAGAAAAAGAAATTGAGAGAGAACATAGAAAGAAGCAAGCTAGCTCATTCTAGGACACACAGTTAAGCTATTGTTAGAGATTTCTCCTGGTTGCTTTGCTAGGGACTGGCCCACAGAAACATGAAAGTCACCTTGCCTGCTTGGGCAGAGGTAGAACTCATAAATGATTCAGTCTCATCCAAGGAGGCTAGCTGTAAGCAACAACTACAGTGTCAACTTTCCTCCTCTTTCTTAACTTTTCCTGTGAGCTGGCCCTTCCTGAGTCATCCTCCTGTGCCTGCCAACCAATCAGGTCCCTCCCTGGGACTGGTTATGAGATTTATTCTAATTGGATGCCTGATTCATATAACTGGACCTGAGCCACATGTGAGAACCCTTGCCCTTTTTTGTCCCTTCTTCCTTATGTGAGGGTGTGAGGGGATCTTCTCATCGCCCCTTCCCAGCCTGACTAAGAAGTGGAAACTCTTTTTATTTGGCCAATTTCCTGATTTTCTTCCCCTCTTAACTTTCCCTAAAGTGAATGACAACTCATAATTTTCACTCTTTTGAGTCTGCATTCTGCATTCTTTGCTAGCATGGGTAAGAACCTGAAATCTGCTGGCATTGGAGATTGAATCCATAGAGCTGTCTCTGCATCACTGTGTTTGGTATTCAATTCAATTAAATATAATGAATTGACCAACCTTTTAATGTGCATAGCATTGACTAAATGATCCCTTTCTTTTGTGTACTTTGACAAAAACCTAACAGCCTCTTTCACAAATTTAAACATATATATGTATATATATATATATATATATATGTGTGTGTGTGTGTGTGTGTGTGTGTACACACACACACACACACACACACACACACACATTTGAAATGTCTCTGGTGAGATCAGCTTTCCACAAGCTTGTTTACCAGACTTTTTCACCTTAACCAGATTCTGCTATTTTTAAATGGGACTGTAATCATTTTCCCAATGTGAAAATCACTCCCTCAGCCATTCCAGGGGCTTAGCTGGGAATGCCACTGCTGTGCTTTAACTAACAGCTCCACAGTAAAGACGATGTTTTTAAACAGTGAATATGTAACAAGACAGCAAGTGATGATTAAAATTCAGCACATTATCTCTCTTTAATTTATTGCTGCAGGTGCAGACCACAATTGCACAGAGCCTTGCTCAGGGCAAGGTCTCCTTGAATAGAAAACAAGTCCATTCATACACCTGCATTAGCACAGATTCCAAGTGAAAAGACCAGGGACAGATAATGGAAAAAGACAATAAACATTCTCACAGAAGCCTGAATCTATCCTTTCCCAAGGAAAAAGAGGGAGTGGGAATAATCCTCTATTTAAGCAAGGTATCCTCAATGTGTTCTCAGAAATTCATATACCCTAAAATTTGGTGGTTGGGGGGAATAGTTTTAACTATTCCCCAACAGAGAAATGATTAACAGGAACAAAACTAAGAATTTGTTCCATGTCATTTATTATCAGGTATGGCTTGTAATTCAACAATTATTCATTAAACAATTATTGTTCATTTTGAGCATGTTTATTGGGAACCTACCATAGAGAAGGTGCTATATGAGTATACAGCATGAAGAAGAGACCATGCAAAAGATTATGGTATAGGCCTTTAAGACCTAAGAAAATAATACATGGAAATAAGAAACAGCATTTATAAACCAGAAACTGCCAGAAACAACACTACACACTAGTTATTCAGACTAAGCCAGAATGCTACAAGACAAGGGAGGAAAAAGGAAACTGAATCAAAATTTAAGGACAAATATATATGTTACTTTTTATAAAAAAGAACACATTGATTCAGTAAAGATTTACAGCATGGTTTTCCTATATTTTCTGTTTTTCTTGACTCTACTATATGTCACTTAGCTTGTTTGCATTATTTTTTTATTCCGAAATTTCATGTGTAAGGAGTGGTATGTGGTTTCTCAGGTAGCATTTTTCAGCTGTCACAATTGTGAATTTTGTCAGTGTTATTTCATCTATCATCTCACATTTATACCAACCTCACAGGTATTTTAAACACAATGTCTCCCATCTTATCATTTTACATTTATTACCAACATATCAGTTTTATATCACTTGTCTATCATATACAAAGTCATGGGCTTGATCCTTGACATTATAAAAAATTTATACATGTATACACACATATGATACTATTATCACATGTGAACATTTATTATAATTTTTAAATTGTTGAAACAACTAAAATTGCTTAAATAATATTATAACATATAATTCTATCTTCTGATTATTGTTAATTTGCTACTTCATTTAATGTCATTTTCTAGCTGTTTTGTTTTAGAATTTATGTCCTTTGAAATTTCTTAATAACAGTGTCAGCTCTTCATCATGACTGCTAAAATAAGGGTAAAGTTCTCTTTTGAAACAAAAAATAATCTTTTTGTTTCAATGCCATACAAAGGAAAAGAGGACATTCCTTCCCATCCCTCCATCACCTCCTCAGGTACACACGACTGCCAATATACTTTGTGTTTCTTTAAAACAGTGCCTAAGATGGGGTTATTTACAATTTAAAAAAGAACTTTATTGGTTCATAGTTATAGAGGCCAGAAATCCAAGATCAAGGCACTGGCAAATGGGAGAGGCCTTCCTGTTGCAGTATGTCCAAGTAGAAGGGCAAAGAGAGGGCAAAGGGGAAACAAAAAGAGCAAAACTTATCATTCCTACAAAACCCACTCCTGCAATCAGGGTATGAATCATTCACTCCCCCTATAGGCCTCACCTCCCAACATAGAATCTTTGGCAATTAAGTTTTCAACACTTATTTTTTGAGAGGCATATTGACACCAAATCAGTTTCATAACCTGTGTCTTGGAAAGCTTCTAAGCCATCAGAAGAGGGATTGATTGTTCCTCCACACGTAGACAGGCATTAGCTGGTTTCCTGGAAGTCCAGGAATGTTGAACAACTATGTGGTGTTTCTGGTTGTGCTCACCTAAAGTGCACAGGAAATCTCACTACATTAAAAAAATAAAATTTCACTGTCTAGTAGTTGATGTCAATTTAGTATAATGGATAGAGAACATGTATTTATTTTTTTTAAAGGGGTCCATTGGGTGAATGTGAAGATTCTTCCAAATGTCCACCAATTCTTTCAGAACAGGTTCAAGACCTCTTTCTTTATGCTAGACATAACTTTCTCTCTCTCTCTCAATTTTGAGCTGCTCTATGTCTCCCAGTAAAAAAAAGGCAATGACTCTATAACTGGCTAATGCTAAAAACAATGTAATCATTTTCCTATTAATACACACTTACTATAAAAATTAATAGGATTCACTATATTTCTAAACATGCAAACGTCATGTATTGAGCAACCAGCTTTGTTCTACCCTGTCGAATCCCTGCCCATACAGTGTACCCTTCCTAGTCCTTAGTAATAACTCTTACAGCTTCCTGTTTTTTTATTACAATATATGAGAGAACACATGCAATGTTTGTCTTTCTGTCACCGACTTTAAATACATATAATTTATTTGCAAGGAGAAAGAGAGAGCGAGTGCACCAAGCCTCTAGTCACTGCAAACAAACTCCAGACACATGAGCCATCTTGTGCATTTGATTTGACATAAAATCAAATCAAATCAAAACTTGGGGAATCAAACCAGGGTCTTTGGGTTTTTCAGGCAAGTACCTTAAACACTGAGCAATCTCTCCAGCCCTATAACTGTTTTTCCCCCCCATTGGACACCATGGCTTCTTGTTCCATCCATATGACAAAGATATTTTTGTCTCTGCACCTCTTTGATGACAGCTCTTTCATACTGATTACAAGTCAGGCAGCCACTGCCTCAACAATATCACAGTGCTTCCTTGACAATTATCACAAAACCAAGTCTTACCCACATGTTTAAAATTGTCAGTGATAATTTCTTTTCTGGTTATGTGAAATTTACCATTTGGAATTGTATAACATGGAACAAACTACTTCTGACAATTTCTCTTCTTGAACTCACTGAGTCATAGTCACTATAATTGCCAGAATGTGATGTCTTTCAATATTGGTGAAACTGCAACCATCACCTCCATACACCACCAATGGAGGGAAGGTTATTGGAAGAGCCATAAAGAGGCCCTTTTCAATGTTGAAATCAGTCTTCATTTACCTGCTTTAAAATCTAACTTCAGATTATAAATGCAATGATTCCCTGACGAGGATGATGGCTGAGATGGAAACTGTCAAAAAAGACATAAATGAGATGAAACTCAACACAAGAACAGCCACCAGACTCAAATTAATGGAGAAAAATCAGAGTGATTTCAAAAAACATTAAGCAAAATGAAGGTGAAGCAATTGTGCAAGGAGCTCAATAACCAGCTGATTAAGTTTGATGAAGACATAACCAAACTTAAGAACAAATTCCAGGAAATATTAGCAAAAACAAAACTGGACTGGAAATTGGAAGTTACCAGAAAATGGAGATTATGAACAAAAATATAACAGAAACCAAAAATCAAACAGAGGTTTTGAAAGCCTCCTTGGAATCCCTCAGTCCCAGAGTTGATAAACTGGAGAAAAGATTCTTGGGTCTCAAAGACAAGAAAGAAGAAATTAATAGGATATCCATAACCTTCAGTAAATTCAAAATATCATGTGTATAAAATATGAGGGATCTGTGGGATACCCTAAAAGGAACAAATATCAGTGTCATGGGAATTCTAGAGTGAGAAGAAACCCAGGCCAAAGGATAGAAAATATTGTCAACATAATGATAGAAGAAAATTTTTCCTAAACTTATAAGAGAAAGGTTGGTCCAGATACAAGAGCCCCAAAGGTCTCCACACAGACAGGACCAAAGAAGGAACTCTCCAAGACATATCATAGTTAAAATGCTAAACAGAGAAAGCAAAGAGAGAGTGCTCAAGGCAGCAAAAAAAAAAAAAAAAAAAAAAAAAAAAAAAAAAAAAAAAAAAAAAAAAAAAAAAAAAAA
>PVHP010009742.1:21528-34799 GCA_004024765.1 Zapus hudsonius | reverse complement strand
AATTATTTGGCTAATACTAACAGGTGAGGCATCAACCCACATAATCCTTCCATCATAGCAGGTCTTAAAGCAAACCCCAAAATTATAAATATGATTATAAATGCACTTAACTCTCCTATAAAAAGGAACAGATTAGCAGGGCAGATCAGAAAAATGGACCCTTCCATCTACTGCCTTCAAGAAACTCACCTCACCTCTAAAGACAGAAATTCCCTCAAGGGTGAAAGGATGGAAAACACTCTTCCAAGAAAATAGAAATTTAAAAAAGTTTGTGTGGCTACATTAATATGTGACAAAATAGACTTTAAACCAAAATTAATTAAAAAGAACAATTAAGGTCACTTATTACTCATTAAGGGAACAATGTGACAAGAAGATATTGCTATCATAAATATGTATGCACCAAATATAGGTACACCACATTTTATAAAGCAAAACTTATTCAAAAACAAAACAAAAATAGACTCTAATTCCATCAGAGTAGGACACTTTAATACACCATTCTCATCTCTAGACAGATCATCCAAACAGAAGGTCAGCATACAGAAAAAGAAGTCAAAGAGAGTGTCCCATTTTCAATACCCTTAAAAAAATCAAATATCTCTGAACACTAATCAAGGATGTGAAAGACTTGTATAATGGAAACATTTAAATGCTCAATAAGGAAATAGAGGATGATGTGAAAAGATGTAAAGATATTCTATACTCCTGGACTGGTAGCATTAATATAATAAAAATGGCAATTCTTCCAAAAGCAATAAACAACTTCAATGTCATGCAAATAAAAATCCCAGTTTCATTCTTTACAGACATAGAAAAAAAAATCTCAAAATTTATTGGGAATGGCAAAAGGCCTTGGATTGCCAAATTTATCCTTAGTAAAAAAAAAAAAAAAAAAAAAAACTTTCTCAGGTGGTATCACCATTCCTGATCTAAAGATATTTTAAAAAGCCATAGTAACAAAAACAGCATGGTACTGGCACAAAAACAGATGGACAAACCAATGGAATCGAATTGAAGACCCTGTTCTTAGATCGAGTAACTATAGTTACTTGATCTTTGATAAAGGTGCCAACAATGTACACTGGTGTAAAGATTGTATGTTCAACAAATGGTGCCAGACAAATTGGATAAATACTTATAAAAAAAAATGAAAACAGACCTACTCCTCTCATCATGCACAAAAATCAACTCCAAATGGTCAAATATCTCAACATAAGACCTAAAATTGAAACTCTGAAAACACTGGAAGAAAAAAATAGGAGGAACTATCCACAAGACAGTAGTAGTAGTAGTAGTGTAATCGAAATGGCCAGACCTCAAGGCAAGAATATAGCACCAGCTGAGGAAACCACGCCAAATGATAACAACGATACCACTAAAGAGAGAGAGCAGAGTCAGGCCCAGGAAGACATGACACTAAACCCCGATCATTCTGGCACAGATATTTAAGAGAACTTAATGTTAGCCATGTAAGAAAAGATAGACCAACATAATGGAAGGGTACAAAGTCAGCTCATTAGCTTTGCCACCAGGCTTAATATAATTGAGGAGAACCTAATGAACTTAAGAAGAGACATATCAGAATTAAAGACAAACCTGAATACTGAGGGTATCAAATCCAGCTTTCCAAATTAACTGAAGATATCTGCAAATATAAGAATGACTGTCAGGAAGAAGTAATTACATCAAACTGAAATGAAAACATTTCAACAGGATAATATAAGCAAACCAAAAAGAAGTTGCAGAAAACAAAAACCATATTGAAATAATAAAAATGTCCCTAGAATCTCTTACTAACAGGATTTACCACTGGGAAAACAGAACCTCAGACATGGAAAACAAAACAGGAGAATTCGAGACAAATCAGAAATTTGGCGAAATTCAAAAGAGCAAGTGAACAAGACTCAAGGGAAATGTGGGATACCATAAAAAGACCTAATCTCAGGATCATGGGGATCCCAGAAGGAGAAGAAAACCAAGCTGGGGGCATAGAAAATATTGTCAACAGAATTATTCAAGAAAAATTTCCATACTTGGCAAGAGATAGTCCTGTACATGTAAAACAGATACGGAGTACCCTAAACAAATTGGACCAAAGGAGGAACATCCCAAAACATATCGTAGTTACAATGCCAAACACTGAGGATAAAGAGAGAGTCCTTAGAGCAAGGAGATAAAGGAAACTCACTTATAAAGGAAAACCCATCAGAATCACCTCAGACTTTTCCAGAGAAACTATAAAAGCCAGGAGAGTTTGGAACAAAGCAATACTAGGCCTAAAGAAGTACAGATTCCAACCTAAATTACTGTACCCAGCAAAGTTATCCATCATAATAGATGGAGAAATGAAAGTATTCCATGAAATTAACCAGGTCTACAATTACTTGAACACAAAGCCACACATTCAGAAAATACTTCACAAGATATCCCATGTAGATGAGACAAGCAACCAACCACAGGAAAGGAACAGAGAACAACCAAGGTAACACCAAAGAGATAACAACAACAGCTCAGATACCAACCTCCATATTCTCTCCAACATGGCAGGGTTTAAAGCAAACCTCACAGTTATAACTTTGAATGTAAATGGACTCAACTCTCCTATAAAAGACACAGGATCGTGAGTTGGATCAGGAAAATGGACCCGTCCATCTGATGCCTTCAAGAAACACACCTTATCGCTAAAGACAGCAACCTACTGAGAGTAAAAGGGTGGAAAACAATTTTCCAGGCATGTGGGAATAAAACAAAAGTGGGTGTAGTTACTCTAATATCTGACAAAATAGACTTTAAAACAACAGCAATCAAAAAGGACAATGATGGTCACTTCCTACTCATCAAGGGAATGATACAACAGGAAGAATCACTATAGTAAATATGTATGCACCAAATGCAAGGGCCCCTCAGTTCATTAAGCATAAATTATTCAAGAGCAAAGCAGAATACATGCTAACACCATCATAGTAAGAGACTTTAACATTCCACTGTTATCACTAGACAGACTGTCCAAAAAAAAGACAAGCAGGGAAACAAAGTTGCTAAATAGCACCATAGACAAACTAGGGATAACAGACATTTACAGAACATTTCATCCCAAGGGCACAGATTACACACTCTTCTCAGCACCGCATAGAACCTTTTCCAAAATTGACCACGTACTGGGCCATAAGTCATCCCTCAACAAATTCAGAGAGATCAATGTAATCCCCTGCATCACATCGGACTACAACACATTAAAGCTAGAAATTAACAATGGAAGAGGATCCAAAAATTTCAATAGATATTTCTGAATGAACAACTCACTCCTGAACAATGAATGGGTCAAACAAGAAATCAGACAGGAAATCCAGAATTTCCTAGAAACAAATGATAATGAGGACAAAGCTTATGGGACACAATGAAGGCAGTCCTTAGGGGGAAATTCATTGGACTAAATGCCTTCATAATGAAGACAGAGAGGTCTCAAATCAATCCCCTATCCTCCCACCTAAGTTCATTAAAACAGAGGGAAAAATCCAACCCTATGAGCTCAAGATGCAAAGGAATAATTAAGATCAGAGCTGAGATTAATGACTTAGAAACAAAGAAAACAATTTTAAAAAATAGACAAAAGAGTTGGTTCTTTGAAAAAGTCAATAAGATTGATAAACCCCTGGCCAATTTAATCAAACAAAAAACAGAGAAGGCCCAAATTAACAAGATAAAAAATGACAAGGGCGAAATCACAACAGATCCCGAAGAGATTGGAAGCATCATCAGGTCATACTTCCAAAACCTATACTCCACAAAATTAGAGAACCTGGAAGAAATGGATAAATTCCTGGAATCCGACCAACTACCAAAGCTCAGACCAGAGCAGAAAAAGATCCTAAACAATCCGATAACAATCACAGAGATTGAATCGGTAATTAAGAACCTCCCCAAATGGAAAAGCCAAGGTCCAGATGGTTTCTCAGCCAAATTCTACCAAACCTTCATCATAGAAATGAAACCTCTCTTTTTGAAGCTTGTCAGGGGCATAGAAAAAGAGGGTAGGCTCCCAAACTCCTTCTACAAAGCTACCATCGCCCTAATTCCCAAACCAGACAAGGATGTAACAAGAAAAGAAAACTACAGACCCATATCCCTGATGAACTTGGATGCAAAAATCCTAAACAAAGTCCTAGCAAATTGAATGCAAACCCACATCAAGACTATGGTTCACCCTGACCTAGTTGGCTTCATCCAAGGGATGCAGGGATGGTTCAACATATGCAAGTCGATAAATATAATTCAGCAAATTAACAAACTCAATCGCAAAAACCACATGGTCATCTCAATTGATGCTGAGAAGGCTTTTGACAAAATTCAACGCCACTTCATGTTCAAAACCCTGGAAAGAATAGGCAAAGATGGCCTATACCTCAACATGATAAAGTCAATATTCAGATCTCCTAAAGCAGAAATCATCCTCAATGGGGAAGAACTCAAGGAGTTCCCAATTAACTCAGGAACAAGACATGGGTGTCCACTGTCACCACTGCTCTTTAACATAGTGCTTGAAGTTCTAGTCCAAGCAATAAGACAGGAGAATAGCATAAATGGGATACAAATCAGAAAGGAAGAAGTCAAACTATCCCTACTTGCAGATGACATGATGTCCATAGTTCTCATTACATTCAGGTCTTTCAACTCTGACCAGAATGATCCATGAAGCTGTACTCACAACACTGTGAGGCATCTCTTAGGCCGAGAGTTCAAAACCTTCCACATTCCTCCTGCAGATCACTTCCAAAAGCCCAAAGCCACAAGATCAGGGTTCTAGCAGCAACAGATGACCCCACATCCTGGTACCAAAACTGTTGAGGTCAGCTTTCTAGTTGCTGCACAGGAACAACCCAAACAAAAGCGGCTTGTTGAGGAATGGGTTTATTTGGCTTACGGACTCGAGGAGAGACTCCATTCTGGCAGGGAAAACGATGGCATGAGCAGAGGGCTGGACATCACCTCCGCCACAGTACTGCAAATAGCGGCAGGAAGGTGTGCCAAACACTGGCAAGGGGAAGCTGGCTTATAACCCCATAAGCCCGCCCCCAACAACACAGCTTCATCGAGGTTGTAAAACCCAAACTGCCATCAGCTGAGGATTGATCTATCAGAACACATTCAATTGTTTGTGGGGGACACCTGTATCAAACCATGACAATGCACTATGATTGATGGAGAGGCTACTAAAAATAGAATCTAGGTAATCCAGAATTGTGTGTATTTGTTAACCTGATCTCACTCTCCAATGGAGATTGTGTTTGTATTTTTCAGGATGCAGCCAGAGAGCTGTGGCCCATCTAATCCTACCATCCAACTGTAGGCAGATAGCTGAGATACTGGCAAGAGATAAGCCACCACAGTCATATCATGGAGGATCCATATGGAATCCCGCAGAGAATGACGGGACAAACAAGGGACCCACAGCCACAGCCATTCAATCAACACAGGATAAGCCAGGGCGACAGAAACCAACAATTTTCGACACAAAAACCCTGTCATGGTTTGATATAGGTGTCCCCCACAAAAAAATTGAATGTGTTCTGATAGATTGATCCTCAGCTGATGGCAGTTTGGGTTTTACAACCTCGATGAAGTTGTGTTGTTGGGGGTGGGCTTATGGGGTTATAAGCCAGCTTCCCCTTGCTAGTATTTGGCATACCTTCCTGCTGCTATTTGCAGTGCTGTGGCAGAGGTGAAGTCCAGCCCTCTGCTTATGCCATTGTTTTCCCTGCCAGGATGGAGTCTCCCCTCGAGTCCGTAAGCCAAATAAACCCATTCCTCCACAAGCCGCTTTTGCTTGGGTTCTTTCTGCACAGCAACTAGAAAGCTGACTGCAACAGTTTTGGTACCAGGAGTAGGGTCATCTGTTGTTGCTAGAACCCTGATCTTGTGGCTTTGGTCTTTTGGAAGTGATCTACAGGAGGAATGTGGAAGGATTTGAACTCTCGGCCTAAGAGATGCCTCGCAGTGTTGTGAGTACAGCTTCATGGATCATTCTGGTCAGAGTTGAAAGACCTGAATGTAATGAGAACTATGGACTGTGAGGTTTGGCTTACGAGGGGGAGAAAGAACTTTGTCAGGACTGTGTCAGAAGAAATTTGCGTGAGAGGCTTGCTGTGTTCTGCCTGCCTGTGTCCTGGAAACCTGTGCAGGGTTGCTTGACGTAAAGATGGACTGGTGTGAGCAGATGGAGATGGCACAGAAAGAAAGATCTTGGGGTCAAAACTGCTGCCCATTCACCTGCAATTGATTGAGAGATTAATTACAACCATTGAGATTGGGCCAGCAAGTCTGCATTGGAAGAACAAGAAAAATGCGGACTCTTTGAAGTAAGGGGCCTGAATGCTTTGATCCCCCCTGGATTAACAAGTTGGTAGCCCACCTGGTTCTGTGGAATGGAGATTGGTTAGAAAGAGAGTGTCATTGGATTTGCAACACAGTTTTGTTTTTGAAAAATGGCCGTCAGTGTGTAAAGCAGGTGTGCTAGGTTGCCTGCATGGAGCCCGATGGAGCCATGAGGATGAACTGTGGGTTGCAATGGAGACCCAAAGAATTCCAGGACTGTGGATGGGTGCCAAGGCGAGCTGCCAGCACCGGATGGCATTTTCCCAGACTTTAGCCGAGCTGGAGGGGTGGAATTGAATCTCCAAGAGACTTGTGTTATTGGTTAGAACCATTGAACTTGGAGTTAGAGACTGATGGTGCCCTGTTTGTTTTGAATCTTGTATTGTATTGGTCAATCTGTTTTTGTTGTGCCTCATGTTTTGCATTGTGAATGTTCTGTGCCATTATGGGTTTATTTTTGGTATTATGGATCAGTTGAAAGCTGTGGGGACTTAAGAGTTGAGCTGAATGCATTGTATTTACATCTTGTATGATTATTAGTTTGTGGGGGCCAGGGGCGGACTGTCATGGTTTGATACAGGTGTCCCCCACAAACAATTGAATGTGTTCTGATAGATCTATCCTCAGCTGATGGCAATTTGGGAATTAGAACCTCATTAGAGCTGTGTTGTTGGGGGCGGCTTTTGGGGTTATAAGCCAGCTTCCCCTTGCCAGAGTTTGGCACACCTTCCTGCCGCTGTTTGCAGTGCTGTGGCAGAGGTGATGTCCAGCCCTCTGCTCATGCCATCGTTTTCCCTGCCAGAATAGTCTCCCCTCGAGTCCATAAGCCAAATAAACCCATTTCTCCACAAGCCGCTTTTGCTTGGGTTCTTTCTGCACAGCAACTAGAAAGCTGACTGCAACAGACCCCTAAGCTCACAACATTAAAGCAGCCTTAATACTCACCCACCACGACTCAGGGTACTGAGCAGAAGAGGGAGTGGAAAGATTGTGAGAGCCGTGGTGGGGGAGACTATCCAGAGGCATGTCACCCCTCAGCAACAACACACTTGGGCCAGGAGAACTGGGCTGAGTACTAGGCTATCTATGGTCCCCTGCCACAAGGATGGATCCAGATGACCCACGGAGGAGGATATCCAGCTGATTGGGGATGGAGAGGAGGGGCATTGGGGAATTGGGGATAACAACTCATTGTTTGCCCACTAAATAATGTAATTCATTTTGTACAATAAATATATATATATTTTAAAAAAAACTTCTGTACAGAGAAAACTACGATACTCAGAGGCGATAGACCACCATCAGACTGGGAGATAATTTTTTCCAGCTATAACACAGACAGCGGTCAAATATCTAGAACTTACTAAGAACTCAATAAAAATAAATAATAAAAAAATTTAAACAGCCCTCTCACAAATTGAGGCATTGATCTCAAATGAGAATTCACAGAGGACAAAACACAAATTGCCAATTATGATTTAAGAAAGTGTTCATCATCATCCTTAATCATCAGGGAAATGCAAATAAAAACTACAATGAAATTCCACCTTACTGCAGTCAGAATGGCAATCATTAAAAAAATCCATCAACAATAGATACTGGCAGGATACAGGGAAAAATGAACCCGCATTCATTGCTGGTGGGATTGCAAACTTGTACAACCACTACGGAAAGCAGTGTGGAGACTCCTGAATAGGATGTATATAGAGTTAATAATAGACCCAGTTATCCCTCTACTGGGCATTTACATTCAAGATTTCACACCTCATAACAGCTGTCATTTGCTCAAGCATGTTTATAGCAGCTCAATTTATAATAGCTAAGAATTGGAATCAACCCAAATGTCTATCATTGGCCATTGGATATCAAAGTTATGCTACATTTACATGATGAAATTCTACTCAGATAAAAGGGAAAATGACATAATCAAATTTAAAGAAAAGTGGTTGCACTTGAAGTAGATCATACTTACCAAACTGACACAAGAACAGAGAGACAATAGCCGGTTAAGTTTAAACTCTAAACAAACCTAACAGTTGAACTGAGAAACTGTAAAAGGGGATGGAAGGAATTGGGCAGGGGGATGCAAGGGTAGGGGTACTTACACAATAAGCTAAACCAACAATGAATCAATAGTGTAAAATCCTTACTGTCATACAATAACTTCCTAAGGAAGCTGTGGGCATTTAATAGAATGGGAGGAAGCCTAACCCCATGAAAAATTGCTCAGGCCTGTAACTCCCTGTTCCAGTTATTGGTTCCTAAACTGACCTGTTGATCAAAGAGACACACAAGGTTCACAAAACAAGACAGGCTTTTGTCAAAGCTTTTGAATACCTGCCCCAGGCCAAAGGTAAGATCCTAATGCTGAAGAAACCACAGAAAGTCACCTCAAAACACTAAGAGACCCTTCTAGATCCAGAATGGTAACCAACTCCCAGATGGTATTCTGTGTTGTGCTGGAAGGTGTTACATGAGCTGCCATGGGAAAATGGTCAATGACATTTGGAGAAAGCAGAGACCACTGATATACAATAAAGATGGATGTCATGAGAATGCTGAACACACTACTGTATGGAAGAGACCAGCAAGTCAAGAAATGCTCATCTGTGTAATAGTGGCACTAAACTGAGGAGGGTAATCAACAGCTTACAAATTGGATAAGAGATCTACTCAGTGACAAGGAACCCTTAACTGGAACTGGAATCCATGGCAAAATCTTCTGGGGACCACGAACTCAGGCTCATAAGGAAATTCCCAGTACTAGAGAGCTACAGAGAGGCTATACCTATTAGGAGCTAGCCAAAATAGCAATGTTGTCTCATTTAACCTATATTGATCTCACTCTCCAATAAAGATTATGTTTGTATTTTTCAGAAGGCAGCAAGAGAGACATACATGGACATCCCAATTCCACCCACAAGCCATGGGATGGTGGCTGACATTCTGGCAGGAGATGAACCACCTCTGACCAAATGAAACCTATGAGAAAGTGGTGAGATAAGCAAGAGACCTATCACCACAGTAAGTCCAATAACCCATGAAAGGCCAATGGAGATAGACACCAATGATACTCAACACAACCCAAAGCAGAAGTCCAGAGATAATTAAGTTCTCAACAATAAAACAGACTTAAAACTCACCCACCATGACTCAGGGAACTGAGCGGAAGAGGCGGCAGAAAGAAAGTAATAACTACGTTGGGAGAGAATATCCAGAGACATTGCCACCCTCAGCAACAATACACAAAGGGAGAAAAAACTGGCTACATCTCGTGTAATTCATATACCCTACCCCATGGACTGATCCATTATGTCCACTGAGGAGGGCCCCAAGTGGATTAGGGACAGAGAGGAGAGAAATGGGGGTATCATCACAAGATTTGTTCATACAATTAATCTAATTATTAATAATAATGATATTTAATAAAAAAGAAAGACTTCCAAAAGGATGCCCCTTGAACTACTGAATAATGATAGGATAGGAGGAGCACTGGAAAGATGTTGCCCTTAGTAGAAAGATTAGTTTTTGAGAGATAGCAGGCTCCCTATGTGGTTATTCCATGAACCACCCAGCAAAGGAGCATGGAAAGACAAGGAGAAGCAATTCAAGGCCCTGTTGGATGTGTGAGCAGGTCCTTTGGATGGAAGCAAATATGAAGGGCAGCCACAGGAATATGGATGGGAAAAGTGGGGAAGTGCATTGATTGAGGAGAGCTAGTGAAAGTTTGCAGCAATAGAGCAGCAAAAAACAGAGCTCTGCTCAAGTATGAACAAAACAACCATGGCCACGCATGGTGGCATACAGCTGTTGTTGCAGCACTTAGGAGGCTGTGGAAAGAGCGCTCCTGTGAGTTCAAGGCCAGTCAGGGCTACATAACAAAACCCTGCTTCAACCAAACTGATAAATAAACAAATATATGAATACATAAATAATCGTAAACAGCAAAATAGCCTAAAATTGAAAGGCAGAAACAGGCCCTGAGGGCCACAGGGAATGACGCATCTCACAACCTTTGCTGTCAAAATTTCTAAAGCTCAATGCATCACCCTGCATCTGGGCTGAAAAGCACTGGAAAAACTCCTAAATGTTTGAAATGTAGCTGAATACTTACTTGTATTTCAAATTGACACCCAGTTATGAAACAATTGTCTCAGAGTTAATACTAGTTACAGAAAAACTCAGTTATTATCCTCAAAATGCAGGCTGAAAACTTAATGAGAAACCACAGCTACCATGTTGGAGCACCCACGTTTGAGCTCACATCCACACAAGGGATTACTGTACTTATCACAAACTTCTGGGGTTGAATTCTTGCCTCATTGGTTTTCTGAATAACAATGGAATGGACCTTACATAATCCCTAGACCAACATTTTAACACAAAAAGAAAATGCAAATTATCTATAGTCATAATACACTGATGCAATTCATAAGACAACAGCCCATGGTTTGGCTTGTTCATTATATTAGCTAGTATCTTCAAGAGAGCTTTCCTTAATTAACTGAAATCAATGACTAGTAGATCAAAATTTATGGAAAGATCTTGAAATATCAGAGAAATTTACTTGTTATTTTTGGTGGGAAGAAATGTATAGATCTGCAGGATCAGAAAAGTAAGTAGGCTTGTTTACAACTAGGTGAGAGTCTATATTTGCTGTTTCTTTTTGTAACATGTTTTCAGCTGTTTGCTCTAAATTATAAGTTTCAATGAACCAATAATGGGATTTTTTCTTCTATTCATGTTTTTTATACATGCATATAATATTTTACCATAATCTCTTCTTTTTTCCTTCTTTTTTCCCACCCTCCAACTCTGAGCCCTTTCTTCTTCCCAAATAGACCCTCTTCTCCTTTGCAGAACTACACACACTGTCATCTGCAAACAGACTCTGATAAAAAAAGAAAAATCTTTGAAATGATAAATTTAATTACAATGCTTCATTTTACTTCTTAAACTTGATTTCAATCTACTTTAGAGCTATGTAAAAAAAATTTACTGTTCTGGGAAAAAAAGTTCAAAACTGGTTTTTATTTAAAACTAGCTGCCTCTTTATGGTATGTCTGGCTACACAGAAATAACCATCCATATCTTGCATGCCTGTCCCACCCATGTAACAAAATGGAATTTCCCATTTAGGGATGGTACCTAAGCTTAGTAAGATGTATTTGTTTTCTTAGAAGAGTCTGGATCTGGGTTAAACACATGTTCTATCCTGGAAATTTACCAGTCCTGAGGATGTGGACTGAAGGATATCTAGCAATAATTTAATAGCACACACAAGAAAGAGAGGCAGGCTTAGACTAACGGACAGGAAAGAATGACAGACATGTACACAATGCAAAGAGCAGGGACCAGGAGGCTCTGGAGAGGCAGAGGATCAACTTCACTTTTCAGTTTCAGGGTTCTGATGACTACAAGACCCAGCTATAAAATGACCGTCTGTTCTTTTCATCTGGAATCAATAAGACATCCATTCTCCACAGTTCCTCCAGTTTCCTGGTCCTTTTGCTGCCCTAGATTTTTCTTACTCATTTTTTTTTTTAGTCATATAGAGTCTAACATCACAGGGATAAGCAGGGTTTCATTAATGTAATAAAATACATTTGTAAATGCCAATCCCTGTCTGACAGCTATCCCAACTTCCAGGTCACACCCTGACGGGTGGCACAGGTGCTTTCATGTACAGTATGCTCACATCTCCCACTTGGAACTGTTAGGTCGGAATTCAGGCAACACCCCGGTCCCCTGACCCAACCAGCCTCAAGGGAAGTTTCAACACAGGAACCAAAGCCTGCCTCCTAACCAGGAGATAACCTCCTCCCCACCTGCTGTGTCTCTGTCTGGCTGGAGGCACTGTCCTTCCTGATGCTAAGAGCTACTTGACCACCTGGCCCCTTCCCCTAACCTGGACATTCCCCCTTAAAAGCTTGAATTTGATCTTGCTTTTCACTCTCTTCCATTTGGGAGATAGCCTGGAGCTCGGGGTCCCTTTCCTCCTATTAAAGTCTTTCCTTTCAGAGTGGTCTCTCATGATGGTCATTTCCATTCTAACAGGAACCTCTGGGGAATGCCTACTGCTTACAGATTCAAAAAAGCAACCACCAGCACCATAGTTCATGCCCAGTTAAGGACACCAACAATGTCTGAGTCTACACTTGGCCCTATATTTGCTGAACACTTCTATTCTTCCTTTTCCCTCTTAAACCCAACCCATTTGAATGTCAACCCATATGCTTGATGTACAGGTAGCTTTGGGACACAAAGATTACTCAGATTCAAACCATGCTCTACTCTAGTCTTTTAAATTCTGATGAACAATTTAAGACCTTAAATTCTCAAGAATTTACTAATATAGCACATAAACTTAGAATCATTTGGAGACTTGGGAGATGGCTCAGTAAAGTGCTTGACACAAGCATGAGGACCTCAGTTTGGAAAGTCAGCAGACTCATAAGAGATACCAGCACAGCACGTGTCTGTAATCCTTGCGGCTCACTGGCTACCTTAAACTCAGGTGGGATGCAATTGAGGAAGATAACAAACATCAATAACAACAAGCACATGTACCCATCCCACTCATGTGTCCCCTAAACACATATGAGCATGCATGCACACATGCACGAATACCACCCACATAAACATATGTAAGAAAGCAACATTCATACTTAAAATCACAAATTGAAATTCATTACTCGCCCCCAGAAGGCAGTTAGTGTAGTGCTGGAAGGCACTGCACAGGCTGCCAGGGGAAAATGATCAACGACAGCTGGACTAAACAGAGACCACTGACAGGAAACACAATCGGTGGTTATGAGTAGGCTGACCACAACTCCTAATAGGAGTGAGCAGCAAACCAAGAAAGGAGCACTTGTGTAATGGAGGAGCCTGGGCCT
>PVHP010009742.1:0-21428 GCA_004024765.1 Zapus hudsonius | reverse complement strand
TACTTAGTGAGGGGGTCCCCTTGTCTGGAACTTGGGATTCAGGGCGATAGGCACCGTATCCCATACTCTTAGGCTCCCAAGACAAGATGCACTATGGGACCAATTGATAGGGAGGCTACTAAAAATCGAATCCTGGTAATCCAAAATTGTGTATATTTGTTAACCTACACTGATCTCACTCTCCGATGGAGATTGTGTTTGTATCTTTCAGGATGCAGCGAGAGTGCTGGGGCTCATCTAACCTTACCAACTGACCGTAGGCCGATAGCTGAGATTCTGGCAAGAGAGGGGACACCACAGTCAGGATCCAAATGGAACTCCACAGAGAATGACGAGATAAACAAGGAGCCCACAGCCACAGCCATTAAATCAACACAGGATTAGCCAGTGGAACAGAAACCAACGATTTTCGACACAAAGACCCCTAAGCTCACAACCTTAGAGCAAACTTATTACTCATCCACCACGACTCAGAGAACTATGCGGAAGAGGGGGCAGAAAGATTGTGAGAGCCGTGGTGGGGGAGACTATCCAGAGGTACGGACAGGAGAACCTGGCTGATTACTAGTCTATCCATGGTCCCCTGTCACAAGGACTGATCCAGACGGCTCATGGAGGAGGTTATCCAATTGAGGGGGGTGGGGAGGGCAGTGGAGAATTGGGGCTAACAACTCATTGTTTGCCCACTAAATGTTGTAACTCATTGTGGACAATAAAATAATTAAAAAAAAAAAGAAATTCATTACTCAATGACATATTTTAATGAGGTTATCAGACAACCATTCCAAATAACCAACACTGTTATTCTTTTTAAACACACACACACATACACACACACACACACACACACACACACACACACACATATATATATATATATATATATATATATATATATATATATATAATAAATAGTACCTATGAATGAGCTTTCCTTAACCACATACATTAACATCATGGTTGTGTGTCTTAAACTCTTATATACTACATTCTAAAACCCATTAAGAAAGATAACCACCGTTGCTTTAACCAGGGATTTGGTAACACAGTAAATAGACAAAAGGATGGTGTGAGCAGTGAGTGGGGTGCTAGATCCTCATTATTGTAATGCAACACAGAGCTGAGACACATATCTACATGTTGCCGCTCTTTAGAACCTCCAGTGATTAAAGCTGATGGAATGCCCATGTTTCCCATACTGAAAAAGTATCTCTGCCGCATGTTTCATAGTTATGCTACAAATTCTTCAGCTTCTTTTCCCTGAGGTAAAGGAAAAGGAACCACACCTACCAAATGACAATGAATCTCTCCCGTCTCAAAGCATCTGGAATATGTTGTCTATGTTTCTCTTCTACCAGTTAGGATACATGGGATGCTGAAAACTTCTACAGTCAAGTGAAAATCCAAATAATGATATACTACAAAGATTTTAAATGCAAAACTCCAAATGATGATATACTACAAAGATTTTTGCTCATGATATATTTAGTTGAATGTCTTTATTACTGATTTATATGAACTGTAAGCTCCTCAGTGAAGTAGACTCTTGCTTAACTTCATACACCAAACATTCATGATAACACATACTTCTCTGAATGGCAAAGTTTTTATACTCAGTATTTAATAAGCAAAATAAGAACTATATGTTGATTCAGACTACTGGTCAGAAACAAAGTATATAAACTTGGAACCTTTGAATGAATCATAACAAGGTTTTACCTAGGCAAGGGATCTCAAATAGAAAAAAGCAAGCTATAGGAATAATGCACAGCCTATTCTGCCTAGTTATGAATACTTCCTCTTTCCTTTACTAGCTGTGTGACCTACATAAGATACTTAACTCGTCTGGGACTTAGCTTAATATTGTGTTCAGTGACTAACAAAACTTCCCCATGCCAGTTCATATTCAGTGTGATTGTGAGGTTTCAAAGAGACAATACTGACAAAGCTTCTGGAGTAGTACTTGTTATATAGAAAACAGAATGCATGATACACGGTGTCTTCTGCAGCCACTGAGAATGAATGGACAATAAATGCTAACTCTTAGCATTATATCACTATATAATTGCTCTCTCATACTCTTTACTATAAAGTAAAAGAAGCACAAATTATTGAATGCAGAAGTGAATTGAATAAAGAAATATCCTAGAAACAAAATTGGAGGGAGGGATCTTAGCACCTACTTGGTTCGTAAGCATACAAAAATCAGATATAGCAATAGCACAGTAACAAAAATGAGAAAGAAATCACATTTTTTAAAATCTGCAATCAAGGGTATAAAATATAAAGCTTTGGATTCTCTAATCTTCTTCACTGATTAATGATATACTTTTATTCCAAAAATGAATAAATGCTATAGAACATTAATTGCTAATATTCCATTAAAATTAGGCTGTTTATATTACTTTCATCCATTGGGATTTTCCCACAAGTATGTTTTACTTTAAATGCAAAGACTCAGATGAAGTTAACTCTAATGTTTGGGAAGTGATAAAATGAAATAATGGGTGAGAACAGCTACATGTTGGTAAATTAAGTATCAATTTATGTATATATATATATATGGATTTCTCTAAATTGCATTTAAAATCTTTGTAGTATATTACCATTTGGAGTTTCACTTGTCTGTAGAAGTTTTCATCATCCCATGTTGCTGATGCCTTCCAGAAGCCAAAATGTTCAAACTCTAGGGCATATTTGAATTTAAAGCTTTCATGATTTATGAGATCAACATTCAATTAAAGGAATTATATATGTAATGACCAACTGAAATAATATAATTCATTATAAATAATTCTGCTTTTGTGGAGAGAAACAATTTAACTTTGACACATATAATACAATATAATCAAATTTTATCCTTAAAGTAAGACTTTTTCCTCATTTATTTAACATATATTTCCTTGTGTTCTTCTAGTGCATATCATTAATGTTTGCAGTTTGTGATAATTCTTAATTGATACTAACTAAAGCTGCCAATATCAATGGCATATAATGTCTCCCTAGAATTGGACAAAGAGAAAAACAGGCCAAAGTGTGAATTCTGTATTAATGTGCTGAAGGACCTTAAGCTGATAAGCTAAATTTATCTAGCCGTTTCTTAGTTTGTAATTAAATGATAAATGAAATTAAATGATTTAATGCAGTGCTTGATCCTCAACATGAAAGTAGCTATTATACTTCTCTAAATTATCATTAAAGATTGAGCAAGTTCAGAAAAAGGGAGAGCACATGTATAACAGTTCTACAAATGAACAGGTAAGAAACATATTCTCCTCCCTGATCTCATCACTATGCCTGTGCGGTTCAGAGATCAAAACTATCCATGGGAATGCCAGGCAGCCCTGTAATCTCAGCCTCTGCTCAGTTCTAGCTTCTATGCTTGAATGAAGGCCCCCAACAGTCTTCCAGATAGTGCCATAAGAGTGAAACCCATATTCACAGAACCTCAGAAATGGAAAAGTTTCAAAAGGGGATTTAGAGTAGCTCCCTGCACTAAGGTGGGAGGACACTTAAATCATTCAAGGCGGATAGCAATGTAGTCCTAGGTTTAAAGATCTCTTAGGACTCTGTTTACTCCAGCTGTCCTTGATCAGCTTCCCATGGGAGCTTGTGCAGTGCCTTCCAGCACTACACTAATTACCACCGGGGGGCTAAGGACTGAACTGCCCAGTATTCCATGGATACCTGTCTCCATGTTTAATCCCTTCTTTCTACTTAGTCTATCTTTATGACCAACTGAACTTTTTCTCTTGCTACAATTTAAAAGTATTTCCTTTTATTTTGTCTCCTGTGAAAGTCAAGAACATCTGTTCTGCATCGTCCATATAATAAGCTTTCCAATATTTGAAGACAGTTAAATCTCCTTTAGTCTTCCCTCCTCCAAGTTAAACAGTCCTGATCCAACTGAGCCCTCTCTTAGGACCTCGTCCCCATTCCTTACATCATTTTTGCTGATCTTCACTGGACCTTCTCCAGAGTCTCCTTATTCTTTGCCAAATGCAAAGACCAAAATCGAACACAGCAATAATGCCAAAGAAAGCAGAAGGGTTACTTTTCACCCCTGTATCCCACTCGATAAAACATTCCAAGTGGTGTTGCAAACCTTTTCCCCCAAAATATACAGCCTTTTTAAAGCCTCTGTGCTCTGTGATCATATATGCTATCATCTTGTGGTACCTCTCTCCAAGGCTCATATCAGATTTCAGGTGCTTCAAGTAATTCCTGTTAAAGACCAAATTTAGAAGTGCTCTTATTCAGTTCATTTTTCTACCTTTTATAAAATCTAAGTTTGAAAAGCTGTGTAAACAAAACTCAAACTTCATTTACTCTGTGAAATAATCATCAATATTTCCATCTTAATGATTTAAAAACATTTTATCACACTGCTACATGTATACAAAATCACATCTTCTAATTCTAATATAATGTGCGTCTCTTTGTAGGTGTGTCTTCATACAAGAAAATGTACCAACAACGTTTAAGGCAAAACAAAAGTAAAGGCAAGATATTTTTTCAAGAATATAAATAAGAATGTAGCAGCAACAAAGCAAAGTTAAAGACAAATTTATTTTTAAGTACATTAATAAATTTTTCAGTTATGTGAGTAATACCATATCTTAAATCTGATTTGAGTTTTACAATTGAAATAATACACATTAAACATACATTTTCCTTCAACTACATTAGTTTAAATGCTTGAATGTATTTATCTGGTGACTCATTTGGAATTCTGTACTTTGAACTACCATAAGTTACAAGATTTGAAAACAGCTGAAATATCTCATTTTTTTTCTGCTTAAATTCATGAAATAATTTATCTCCACATTCTCACTTTATAGACACATTAAGCCAGAATTACACGTTTGGTTACATGTATATTTAGCGATTGTTTATATTTGTCAATATCACGACCATTTTATTGTCTTGGAATATGGAAACTGGAAGATGCATGTGCCAAAAGAATGTTTTCACCTTAGAAATTCAATTTTTTTTTAAGTAAGGGATTTTTTCCCCATTTTCTCCCTTGTCCTTGGAGCTTCTTCCTGGTGTCTACTGTACTTAATCATTCCTTTAAGTGGCAGTCAACAACTCAAGGACAAGGGTGAAAAAGCCAACATATTTGCTCTGCACATGAGCAAATTCTAACTGGTAACTCTCTCTGAAACTCTCGATAAAATCACTCAACAGTTACTACCAGCTTCCAATTGCCAAAAACATCTCAGGAAAAACAAAATGAAGGGTTGCCAATAAAGAGAAGCAAAGTTTGTGTAACTTAAACAAGTAAAAATAAATTACTCCTACATAATGAAAGACAAATAATTTAGTTATGAAAAATATGCAAAGGATATGAAGAGGCTTATCCCAGAAGAGAAAGGTGAATGTAAAAAAGATTTCAATTGAAGTACCTTCACTAATTGGAGACTCTAAATCAAGAGCACAGTGAGAAACTACTATTGAAAATAGTTGAATGGCAAAAATAATAATAATAATCTGACAAGTTTTAGATAAGATCTAAAGCTGAAAGATTCTTTGAAGTTTTTGATTTTGAATCTGCTAGATCACTACCTCTCCTGGGAGAACATAAAGAACATAAAGAACATAAAGGGGTCATGTGTTAGAAGAGATGTGCTCTGTATTTTCTGTCTTCCATGGGTTTTTGAAAAATAAAATAAAATTTCCATCCACTGACATTGTCAGCATTCTGACAATTTTAGTTCTCTCACACAAGTTTACTTTAACTCTCTGCTCTGTCATTCGTCAGCATGGGAAGAGTTTTCAGAACTCATACTTGGAGTAACATGAAATTTATCTAGCAAGCTCTAAGGTGTTGTGTTTCCCCCCTAAAAAACTGTGAAAGCATAGTGATGTCTAGATTATTTTTTTAATATTTTTATTAATGTATTTGTATATAGAGAGAAATAAAGAAAGAAAAGAAGAAAGAAATAAAGACAAAGAAAGAAAGAAAGAAAGAAAGAAAGACAGACAGACAGACAGACAGACAGAAAGAAAGAAAGAAAGAAAGAAAGAAAGAAAGAAAGAAAGAAAGAAAGACAGACAGACATGCCAGGGCCTCCAAATGCATATGCCACTTTGTGTATCTGGCTTTACATGAGTATTACAGAATCAAACCTGGGTCTTTAGGCTGTGTAAGTAAGTGTCTTTAACCACTAAGCCATCCTAGCCCTCAATTTTTGAAAATAGAGACCTCTTCTGGTAACCAACTGCTTGCCTTTGGATAAATTACTTGCCTTCTGTGTGTCTCATGATGATTGCCAACACATACCAGCGAGGAGCTCACTTATCTTTCAGGGCTATTATGTGAACCACAGGAGAGGCTCATTCATTACTTTCACACAATTGATGGCAAGTATATAGTTATATCAAGGAAGATTTTATTAACATTGGATGTTAGGATGTGTGAAGGATATATAGAAATACGAACATGGCACCAAAGGGAAATGTGAAGTTTAAAAACATTCCCACCATATAAGTCTGATGCCTATAGTGTCTGCACAACGAGGCCTTTTGGACATTTTGAAGCAAATGCAGAGGTCATACAAGGTCTGCATGCTGATCATACAGTGAACCATGACATTTTTATATCTGCCAAAAATCTGTCCCCTTAGGTTTTATGTGTTGGATTTGTTGTTGGTAGTGCTTTCTATTACCACATGGTCCATTCTGAGGAATAAGCACAATAAATCATCATCCATAATTCCACAGTTCTGGATGAGCTAATTATAAAAGTGTGAGTTGATATCAATAATAAATGCATTCAGGAATATTTACTAACTCTACGTATATACACATATGTATATATTTGTCAAATATATTAATGTGACAACCTCCAGAAGTTGTCTGCTCTAAATATGGAAATGTACACATTGAGTATGCTTGGCCTGCTTCTCCTTTTTCCTTAAATTTCAAGATATACGAGATCCATTCTGTGATGAAACAGCTTATACATTGAAAGCCTATAATAAGCTAGACTTAAAATAAGAATATTTAAAGACTTAAGAAGAATTAGTATTATTATTATTTCATTAGGATAAAAATTTTAAAACACAGTATCTTTACAAATAACATTTAAAATGTCAGAAATAAAAAAGAATTTAGACATGACTACATTGCAGTAATTATACTAACATCACAAGTCTTAAGGAAATCTCAGCGCTGATTGTGGAGACTGCTGTAGGACATGGGTAGCAATCTCTTGACAGACAGGACAGAAGCCACACTGTTAAACAGGCCAGTGTAAGTCATTTTTTGCCTGCAGTTCTGGAAGCTCAGGTGCAAGCATATAGGATACAAACTGGGCATGGCCAGGCTCCAAACAGGATCAAATATTCAGGTCCATAAATAGTCCATACCTCTGTAAGAGGGGCATTTGCTTGAAGATGTGTGTTAAACTTTAACTGCTACTCTGCTCCCATAAAAGTGGCTACTTTCAAAGGGCAGGGGGAGGGCAGAAGAAGGAAGAGAGAGGAAAACTAGCAATGTGAATGTGAAGAAACTGAATTCTTATGCACAGCAGCTCAGAAAGTAACAAGGAAAAACAGTAAGGTGGTTCTAAAAATAGTGAAAATTAAATTACCATGTGATGCAGTAATACCATTTTTGGGTATGTCCAAGATTGAAAGCAGATTTTCAAGGGAATATTGTCTACCCATTCTAAAGGTACCTTATCCTCAAGAGCCAAAGGGTAGAAACAAGCTAAGGATGGATGAACAAGCTGTAGCATAAACACAGACTGTAAAAGAAAGGATATCACGAAACATGCTACAATACCGATAAGCTCTGGTTCAGTCTTTCCTTGCTATGCTCTATTCCTCTATTCTCGAATGGGAATGTTTATAAAATGCTATTATTTGTTGAAGGTATGTAACTTGTTGTCATAGTCAGCCACATGCCGCTGGGATGAATCTTCAATGTGGGATAAATCTTCAAACCAGGCACAATTTGGGGGAGGAAAGTATTTATTGAAACTACAGATTGAAGGGAAGTTCCATTCACAGGTTCAAGCAGAAAGAAAAACCCATCACCTATACACACAGAACAGGGAACAGGAAGGGGGGGTGAGGGGCGTACCAGGGAGAGAATTTCTTTCCCTTTATATAGCCTTAGTGTGGGGTCTTGCAACCCTATCCCAGACTTAATGGCTTCCCGAGTCTCTGGAATTTCCTTCCTGCACTGCCCACACAGGAAAGGATGTTTACTTTCAGCTTCTTTGAGCTTCCTTATATCCTGCCCCCTACTGAGAGGCTGCCTTCCTCTAAACATCCTCAGAGACCCACCCAAGATAATTAAAAAGATCAAGTTGACAACAAAACCTAACCATCACACTTGTGTTTCAATTTTATAGGTTTTACAGTAAAGACTGTCTTCAGTCTCACATGAGACATTGGTCATTGGATTGTGTTGGGACTAATAAAGACTCTGGGGACTTTTGAAGTTAGACTGAATGCATCTTGTATCACCTTGTATCATGAGATGGCCAGGAGTCTTTGGGGGTGGGGTGAGGTTGGAATGTGGTATTTTGAATGTGAAATATCTCCAATAGACTCATGTCTTTGAAAACTTAATCCCCTGCTACTGCTCATGTCCCTAGTTGGTGATGCTGCCTAGGTAGACTGTGAAAACTTTACAAATTAGAGTTTTGCAAGAGGAAGTGTGTCACTTAAGGTTTCATATTGTCACCACAGTTCATGCTGTTGTTCTGTTTCATCCCTGTAGAAGTAACAATGGGGACTCTGGCTTCCTGCCCCTGCCATCATGAACTTTCCCCTCAGAACTGTACACTGAAAGTAAACCTTTCCATTCCTTAAGCCGCTTCTGGCTGGAGATTTTGTCCCAGCAATGAGAAAGGAACTGATACACATGCGTAACACTAATAAACCATATCTGTAAACTTATTAAGATGATAAATTTTACATGTATATTTTAATTGTTACATGTAACAATTAAAAATAATTATGTACACACACACACACACACACACACACACACACACACACACATATTGACTCAGAAAACTCAGGAGCAAAATACCTAAACACATAAGTATACAAAAGGAGTTAAAAATTCTATTTTTTTAAATCTTTATTTATTTGAGGGAGAGAGAATGGGCTTGCCAGGGCCTCTTGATGATACAAATGAAGTCCAGCTCATGGGCCACTTTGTGCATCTGACTTTATGTGGGCACTGGGGAATTGAACCTGGGTCGTTTGGCTTTGCAAGTGTCTTTAACTGCTGAGCGATCATCCTAGCCTGTGGGTTGTTTTATTTGTTTGGTTTTTTTTTTAGGTACATTAGGTACAGGTTTTGAAATATGATTTTTTAAAAAGTAAATGCAGATTAAAATTACATGAGTTAGTATGGCTGAAGGTACTTTACTAGGACCTCATTATCAATGCTAGATAAGCATTAGTGTTACAGACTGAGTGACAAAACACCTTACTGCTGCCTTGTTCCTTCTTTACAGTTGCTGGCACTCTAAACCTTAACAAAAGAATCACTTATTCAACTAGAAGTGACAGTCTAATATTTATCAGGCAGAATGATTGGCTCTGATGAGATCCTGAGGATCAAAAGAAACTGCTCTCATAGAGCTCACCTGGAGTTGAAGAGAAAGACATTGCACACAGGAGGTAAGGAGACATCAGAGGGAAATAACACAGAGCAATTAACAAGGAACTGGATGGCTGATTTTGATAGACAGTCTTCTGAGACCTCTACTGAGTGGTGACATACAATGAGAGCAAGAAGTAGCCATACAATGTCACTTCGGGAAGAAGAATGCTCTGAGCAGAAGGCCTTTTCAGGAACAAGCTTCATGGTCACCAAGGAAAAGAATCAGAACTATCAGTAGAACTAGCAGCAGAAGGAAAAGAAGGAGAAGAAAAAGAATACACACAGTGGCAGAATCATTATAAACCTATGTACAATGGCCTTAAATCCACAAATTACCTCCTATAATCTAGTCTCTGCTTGAAGATTAATTTGCTGCAGAGAGTAGCAATCTCTATTAAAAGGAAATGATTTGTAGCACCTATGTAAACAAATCTTATTTATTGCTGTAAACTTTTAAAAACCCTTTATAATTCAAATATTTTTAACTTACAGAAAAAAATCTAAATTGTTAGTGCTAATTTATTCTTAGGCTGAGAAAGTTTGTTATCGCTCTCCAAAACCAGGTGCAAAAACATTTTTGCTAATGTTACAAATTCACTACTTAGAAAGAAGAGCTACCCAAACACACCTGCATCTTTTCAAAACTGATTTAATATTGTTTTAAAGTAAACATATTGAGGTCATGAATGTTTAGTCATCAAAAAGCTCCACTGCCCCATCTGCTATTTAAAGTGAATTAAACAGGTTATTTGGATTCTGATAAAGATAAAATGGTATTTCACCACATCCTCTCCAAATCCAACATTATCAGGAAGTACTCAATGCTTATATTTTATTCTTTAATACTGGTTTGTTCTTTAAGTCAGAAATTTAGAGTAAGTAGAATGATTTCTAAAGAAGGGCTATATTCTGAAGACATAGCATTTGACATCATGTTTGATTAGATGAGGCCAAAAAAAAAAGTGTAGCTGTTAATGATCTCAAACTGCTGGAGTGTTCTTTCTTCTGCTGCTCACTGGTTATAAACCTGGCTATAAACTCTGAATAGTGTTTCCTCATCTCTCACATGGAGATACTGGTGGTTACATCCTGCAAATGGTTATTGACATTCAACAAATTAAAATACATACAGTGTTCTCCAAATACATATTAACACATAATAGAGCTTTACTGTTATTTATTATTACATTATACACAAAATATTCTCAAAATAGACTAATATTTGATTTTTCACAATGAAGAAATTTTATACATCTATATGTATCATCTAAGTAACTATATATACACCAACATAAAGACATAAAAGGAAAGGCAATATAAAAATTAAAAGTTGAAAAAGGTCATAAGAATTGCAAGATGATAAAAATAATTCAATAAATATATAAAGGAAAGTTTAATTTTGAAAAGTCCAGCAAGGGATGGAGAGACACTCAGTGGTTAAGGCACTTGCCTGCAAAGCCTAACAACCTGACAACCTGGGATTGATTCCCAGGTACCCACATAAAGTCACATGCACAATGGCACATGCATCTGGAGTTCATTTGCAGCAGCTGGAGGCCCTGGCATGTTCTCTCTCTCTCTCTCTCTCTCTCTCTCTCTCTCTCTCTCTCTCTCTCTCTCTCTCTCTCTCTCTCCCCCTCTCCCTCTCTCCCTCTCTCTTCCTCTGTTTGCAAATAAATAAAATAATTTTTAAATGTCCAGCAATAGTTAGAGGGTGATAAGAGAAGGTAATATGTGATAAATATGATCTAAATACATTATAAGCATATATGAAATTATCAAAAAATTACTTTTAGAGAGCTGAAGAGATACCTCAGAAGTTAAGGTGTTGGCCTGCAAAGCCTAACCACCTGGTTCTGTTCCCCAGTACACACGTAAAGCCAGATACACAAAGTGGTGCACGTGTCTGGGGTTTGCAGTGGCTGGAGGCCCTGGCATACCCATTCTCTCCCTCTGTCTCTCCCTCCTAGCAAAATATTTTTTAAATGACTTTTTAAACGTTCATTCAGGAGGGAAATAGGGAAATTGGAGACATCAACACATTACTCAATTATTAAGTATATCTAATTATGGATAATAAAAATAAATAAATAAAGTTCATTCATGGGGCTAAGGACATGGCTTAGTAAAGCATTGGCAATGCAAGTGTAAGGGGCAGAGTTCAAAACCGCAGCACCCACAAAAATCTTGAGTTGATGTGGTGGCTACCTATAATCCCAGTGCATGGGAGGTAGAGATAGGTGATCCCTGGAACAAGCTGGCTTGTTAAATTACACAATATGCTGAACTCTGGAATCAAGTGAAGGACCCTGCCTAGATAAATAACATGGAGAATAATTGAGAAAGTCACAGAGATTGACCTCTGACCTACACACACACAAACTCCAACCAGACAATGGTGGCACAAGTCAATAATTCTAGCATTTAAAAGGCCAGGCTAGGCTATGTCTTGTGACCCTGTCTCAAAAATTCCAAAATGAGAAGAAAGAGGAAGAGGAAGAAAGTCTGTCATTTCTGTAATGGTAGTTCATTTCAAGCTTGGGCCTTACACCCAAAACAAAAGAATCATATTAAACACATCATTTATAATCACCTTACAATTAGAATACATGGTTATGTAAACCTGAAAGAAATAATTGACTGTTACTCATCCTTAAGAATAAAGCTGGTACTAACATAATTCATCATATACATTTTGAACTCAGTAACTCAATGTTGTTTATTAAATATATACTGCATATATGCCATAGTGAATATTTGAGGCAAGCAGGGATATGCTATGTTATGAAATACTGACCAGACTTAGGAGAACATAGAACAAATCTTGTCCACCTGTCTTCTGACACTCCTCCATATTGTTATTGAGTTCTGAAAATGAATATCTCTACTTCCTGGCAGAACAGATGGATTGTGCAACCTTTTTCTTAAACCAAATAGATGGCTGTATTTTAAAGCAAACAAGAAAAATAATTTACAAACTAAACAAATGAATTAAGAGTTCTAACAAATTAAGAAGAGTATGTGTAGACTATGAAAGATATCTATGGATCCAATTATTTATCTCGCCTCAGTAATAGCTCTAAACATAGTAAAAGAAGAGCTAAAGGGATAGAGCAGATTTGTGTGTACGCATGTGTGTGTTTTGAAAATAAGCATTTTAAGTCTCCAGGCTCAATCATATTTAATTCTCTGTGAAATTATTATAATAAAGATACTACTCAGAAGTTTAAGAAATTGATAGATTTTGAAGTTTGTCTTACTATACTGAAAAAAAATTAGATCAATGTTAATAAAATGAGTTTAATGAGCCTGAACTAGTATCAATATAAAAAAAAAGTACAGCAAGAAGCCACTTGCCCCAGGTTTATTTAAATCATTCCATTTCTTTTATCGTTAATGAAATGTTTATAATAAACAAGTTGAGACTTGATTATATACTGTAACTATGCATAATTTTGATTTGTAAATAATATTACAACAACTCTGAAAGCTTCCACTAGTAATTGATTTTTATGTTGGAAAATTCACTGTGAGCTCTAGAATCACTCCGCCTGAGTTTACATCCCTGCTATGTACTAGCTGACCTATAGGATAAACATTTCCTCTCTTTGCTTCAACTGCTTAGGCTATGAGATGAGTTTTAAAAATTAAATAAATCCTTACTTACAGGATTGTGGAATTGTCTTAATGTTAGAACACAATGTTGCTATTTTTAGTGCTAATTAAGCAATGGAGGTACAAATTTTAAAAGGGTAGAGGGGAAGCTCAGAACTAATACAGTTAGCCAAAGCAATATTCAGAGATGAGATGCCCAGTCGATGTGTCTGGTTTTCATAATGACAGAAGCAAGGTTTTGCTCTCTAATAGTGGCCAGTTTTATCATTCTACATATCTCTTATGAAGATGAAAAAAAGATGTCTTCCATTTATCCCTCATCTTCAGAAACCATTCACTTTCTGCTCTAGACTCGATGGCACACTAAGCACATGTCTCTGGTCTGGACTACAGATTTTCAGAGAATTGAAGAGTCGTGGTTTTTAGTTCCCAAATGTGTGATCAAAGCTATGATGATAGTGTGTATCTCAATAAATCCCTCCACTCTTAAATGAGGTTCATGGAAGTCTGATATTATAAAGGAGGTTGGGTCTGCAGGAATGGAGGGAGAGCTTGAAGATGGAACTATGAACAGAAGCAGTTTTTTATTTTAACACTAGGTTAGAATGATTAGTAGATAATATTGACCAGAAAATCCAAAAGCAAGTCCAGAAAATGACTGCCAGATGGAATCCAATAATGAAGAGTAAAGGTAATAAGCACAGTCAGGTTATGATTGTCCTAGAAATGCAAGGAGAGTTTAAAGTATTAGACTATTCTCATAGTCTTCCAATATTTGATAAAGTACAAAAATTATATGATCTTATATCTCAGTAAACTGCATCTGAAGGGAATTGCCCATGTTAAACACATACACATGCATGTGCAAACACATATGACTGTGAGCAAGGAAAGAGAAGACACTAACATTCTAAAGCAAGAGATAGCACAAGCATGTCTAATATAACTACTTTCATAAGCCATGTTTTCAGTATCTTACTTTATAGAATTCATTTTAAGGGGCTGAAGAGATTGTTCCGTGACTGGATGCTTGCTGCCTAAGAATAGCCTTGTGGTACTTTGAATGTGATAATGTGAATATATAGCCCAATAGACTCAGGTGTTTTGTTAAAATTGAGCTTACAACTTGAGCCTCTGGCAGGCAGATCTCTGCTTCAGGGGAATGTTGCTGCAGTGGATTGTGGATTCCAGCTATAAAGTGTGTTTGGGGGAGGATATTGAGTCCAGTGCTAAGATGTGTGAAAAGCAGAGCTCTGGCAGTTGGTGCTTGCTGGTATGTGGGTGGTGTCTTTCTGCTTTGATCTATGGAAATGAGCCAGTTTTTTCTACCACTGATGGTGTTGCCCTGGAATTTGTAAGCCAGAAATAAACCTTTTCCTTCTATAAGCTGTTTGTTTGTTCAGCAATGAGAAGCTGACTGCAATAGCCTCCTGAACTAGAAATGTCCAAGTTCAAATTCCAAAAACCTACATAAAGAAACTGGATGTGGTCACACATATTTTTAAATTCAGTCACAGCATTTGAAAATATTTGCTCTGTGCCATTATATGTTAAAAGTTTGTAACTTGTTTTGATTTAACAGAATTTACAGTTAAAAGATAACCTTAAATTTCAGATAAGTCTGTGGGACCTTTAAAGTTGGACTAAACATAATATAGATAGTTATAAATCTTTTGGAGTCCAGGGATGGATTTTGGTAGCTTGACTGAATGTCCCCCTTTAGATTCAAAAGTATATTAAAGATTTGTCTGCAGTCTCCTGGCTGGAGGAGGTATCACCTTAGCCTGGCATCCTAGGGTATTTCTAAGGTTGATGTAAAATTCCAGTGATACATATTTAAAGAACACTCAGAACTGAAGTCTGGCAGTCCTGCTGTTTTGCTAACTGAGTTGGAGTGTGCTATCTGGAGGTGATGGGTTTCACTCTCTGCTTGGATCTGTGAAACGGGGCCAGCCTTTTCTGAAACTTCCCCTGGATCTATTATTTTAATAAATATTTTTCTCCCCTAACTGTGCCTGGTTTGGAGTTTCATGCCAACAGCATGGGGCTGACTACCACAATCAGAAAACTCCAGAAGGTGACAAATTCCTTCAGCAAAGTGGCCTGATACAAAATTAACACAAAAATCAGTAACCTTCCTTTATGCAAATGACATGCATACAGAAAAAGGAATCAGTGAAACAGTGCCATTTTCAATAGCCACAAATAAAATTAAATACCTTGGAATAACACTAACCAAGGATGTGAAAGACTTATATAATAAAAACATAAAAAATGATCAAGAATGAAATGGAAGATGATGTGAAAAGATAGAAATATCTCCCATGCTCCTGGATACATAGAATCAATGTCGTGAAAACAGCAATACTTCCAAAAGCTATATACAGATTCAATGCACTACCAATAAAAATACCAGCTGCATTATTTGCAGACAAAGAAAAAATAATCTCCAAATTTATTTGGAATGGCAAAAGGCCTCAGATATCCAAAGCCATCCTTAGTAAAAGAAGCACATCAGGTGGTATCACCATACGCAACCTAAAGATATACTACAAAGCCATTGTAACAAAAACAGCATGGTACTGACACAAAAATAGACATATAGACCAATGGAACAGAATTGAAGGCCCTGCCCTAAGCTCCAGAAACCATAGTTATTTCATTTTCAACAAAGACGCCAACAGTGTGAACTGGCATACAGATAGCATCTTTAAGAAATGGTGCTGGGAAAATTGGATAAATACTAGCAAGAAAATGAAACTAGACACTCTCCTCTCATCATGCACAAAAATAAACACCAAATGGATTGAAGATCTCAACATAAGACCTGAAATTCGGAAAACCATGAAAGAAAAAATTGAGAGAACGCTCTATGAGATAGGAATAGGGAAAAACTTCCTGAACAAACCTCTGATAGCCCAGGAAGTGAAACAATCACTTAGCCAATGGGATCTCATCAAGCTAAAAAGCTTCTGTACAGACAAACATACCATACTCAAATCCAATACACCACCAACAAACTGGGAGGTAATCTTTGGCAGCTACAACACGGATAGAGGTCTAATATCTAAAACATATAAAGAACTCAAAAAATTAAATAAAATGTGTCAAACAGCCCTCTCATAAAATGGGGAACTGAATTCAACAGGGAATTCACAGAGGAAGAAATACAAATCTCCAACCCCCTTTTGAGAAGATGTTCAATGTCATTAATCATCAGAAAAATGCAAATCAAAACAACAATGGGATTCCACCTTACCCCAGTCAGAATGGAAATCATTAAAAAATCTACCAATAATAGATTCTGGCAAGGATGTAGGAAAAAGGGACTCTCATTCCCTACTGGTGGGTATGTAAATGTGTACAACCACTATGGAAAGCAGTTTTTAGGCTCCTGAACAGGATGGATACAGAGCTACCAACAGACCCAGGTATCCCTCTACTGGGCATCTACCCTCAAGTTTCCTTGACAAAGCACAGAGACATTGCACAACCATGTTTATAGCAGCTCAATTAATAATAGCAAAGAATTGGAATCAACCCAAATGCCCATCACTGGACAAATGGATATCAAAGTTAGTGGTACATACACACTATGGAATTCTATGCAGCAGAATTACATAACGAAATTTAAATAAAAATAGTCAGACGAGGTCCCCAAAACATGACAGACTTCTGTCAAAGCTTTTGAATACCTGTCCCAGGCCTAAAGTAAGACCCTATTGTGGAAGAAATCACATAGTGTCATCAAACAACATGCAGAGATCCTGCTAGATCCAGAATGGTAAGCAGCTACCAGATGGTAACATGTGTAGTACTAGAAGGTGTTACATGAGCTGACAGGGAAAATTGGTCAATAATATTTGGAGGAAGCAGAGACCACGGATATACAATATAGACAGTTGTCATAAGAATGCTGAACACACTGCTATATGGAAGAGACACAGCAAGTCTGATAACCCAAGAAAGGTCAATGGAGACAGACACCAATTATACCCAACACAACCCAGGGCAAAGATACAGAGATACTTAAGATCTAAATAAAGCAGACCTAATACTCACCCACCATTATGCAGGGAACTGAGCAGAAAGGGGCAGAAAGAATGTAATAGCCATGGTGGGGGAAAATTTCCAGAGGCATCACCCCCCTCAGCAACAATGCAAAAAGGGGGAAGAAAAAATAGAAAAAAGTAAAGAAAAACTGGCTACCTCTGATACAGTTCATAACACCCGAACCTATGGATAGATCCAGTAAGTGTACCGAGGAAGTGCCCCAGTGGGTAGGGGACAGAGAGGAGGGAATTGGGGATACCTTCACAAGATGTGTGCATACAATGTATATACTTATTCATAATAAAGATATTTTTAAAAAAGAAACAAAAAATGTTATTCTCAAAGATCAAAAAGGTAAGAAAATAAAAGCATCATTACCAGAAACACCTGAAACTACTCACTGGAAATTTGATTCTAAAGCACCTTCTTTTTTTTAAAATATTTTGTTTATTCATTTTCAAGCAGAGAGATACAGAGAGAGAGAGAAAGAGAGAGAGAGAGGGCACCAGGGCCACCACCTTGTGGGTCTGGCATATGTGGGTACTGGGGAATTGAACCAGGGGCCTTAGCCACTAGAGGCAAGTGCCTTAACCACTAAGCCATCTCTCCAGCCCTAAAGCACCTTCTTAACAAAATTTCTCATCAGCTAATCATGGCAAAGCCAAAGATAATAGAGACTATCACATGACATCTACAAAAAGTATTTTATCTACAATAGTAGCAAAGAAATAAATAGTGAAACCAACAACTAAACAAAAATACAGCAAAGACACATATATCCATTGATGATAGTAATAAAAAGAGAAAAACAATGTGAATTTGACATTAATTCAGATAGTTTGAAACCTATTGATCTATTGAGCTTGGTTTCAGAGGAAGAGATATCAAGCAAACTTTACAGCAATAATGATCCACTGATGTCTCATCTTTTGGTCAAAACACCAAAACAGATTCCTATATCTTTGTCAACTCCTGCATCTTTCCAGAAGAGTGGAGCTCTGAGAAAAACCAAAGAGGACCACTGGGCTACAATTGCTAAAATGGATAAGAAAAGTAAATGAAGCAGAAAAATCATTTGCTTAATTTTAGAAAACATTGTGAAACATCACATTTATAGCTAACTTTTTTCTTTTCCAAGAGCCACAATTAATCTCATAATTGAGACTTGAATATTTGCAAAAATAATTATTTATATTACTTTTTTACTTATATGTGAAATTACTATATATTATCAGATATTATGATAATTATGTTATTTGCTTTTACTTTCATTGAATACTAAACTTTCAAATTTTATAGCTAGCTTTTGAATGCTAGAAATACATTATTGAGATTTATTCTTTACTATTAAAATATTTTGGATGCAGATTTAAAAAATTGAAATGAAGGTAGAAATGAAAAATACACAAAATAAGCTAAATAAAAAGCTCCTGGAGCCTTATCAATAGGATGGATCAAGTCAAAGCCACAATCTCAGGCCTTGAAGACAAGGTAGAGGAATTGGTACAAAAACCAATGAAAAGTTAAAAACTACAATTTATATGAGTATAGTGGTTTAAATGTGTGGCTCCAAAGATTTAGCCATGAATCTTGAGTCTCCCATGGATGAATTCTAAAGGACTTTGCTGCACTCAAAGGAGATTTATCCCCAACCCCAACCCCTTTATTAACACTTTTGGCTTGCCTCAGACCTGGCAATGGTTTTAGAAGCATGAAGAATACAGGGAAGTAGGTCATGAAATGGACTTGGAATGGATCTTACTCAGTGAACACACACAAGAACAGAGAGACAAATGCCATACATTCTCCCTTATCTGCAAGTCCTAGTCAGACTAAGCTTGAATAATAAGTAAACCAGACATGCCAATCCTGACACTGACAAGGATGGAAGGAAATGGGGGGGGGGGAATATACACTAATCTAAATCCATAATGAATCCTTTATTTTGGACAGAAAACACTTGAAGAAGATGCAGGCTTCAGCTGGTAGATAGGGTTTGAAGAGGGGGGATGAACCCTAATATAAGTGGTTCTGACTTAGGACTCCCTGTCCTGGTAAATCTTTACTTCCCTCACTGAGGCATTGATCAGACAGATGTATGAGGTCCCTGAAACAAAACAGGCTTATGTGAAAGTTCCTGATTACCCAACCAAGGGAAAAGATTAGACTCTATTTCTAATAGACCATAGAATATTGTCACACACACCAAGAGACTCATGGGATCTGAAAAAGAAGTGAGATACCAGACGGTTAGCCTGTGTAGTGCTAGAAGGCACTACACAAACTCCCAGGGGAAATTGGCCAGAGATATTTGGAGAAAGCAGGGGACATTGATATATAACACTGACTGGTGGCCGGAGAATGTAGAGAACACTGTTTTATAGCAGAGACCAGCAAGGCGTAAAGTACTCATCTGTATAATAGTAGTAGTTAACCTAGGTGGGTGTGAGGATTAAGTTTTTTGTCAACTTGACATTTGTAGTAATCTTTGGTGTGTCTGATGTTTTTCATAGGAAGGCATCCCTCTCAGTAGGAGGCAGGATGGATGTTAGGACGCTCAGGGGAGCTAAAAATGAACATCCCTTCCTGGGAGGGACATGCAGGAAGGAAATTCCAGAGACTCAGGAAGCCATCAAGTCTGAGACAGGGTTTTAAGACCTCGTCCTAAGGCTATATAAAGGGGAAAGAAATATCTCCCCCCTTTCCTGTTTACTCATATGGTGTGTGTGTGATGCTTGTGATGGGTTTCTCTCTCTGCTTGGAACTGTGAAAGGGGGCCAATCACTTTCAACATTAGAGTACTTCCCCTGGATCTGCAGCTTCAATAAATCCTTTCCTCCCATAACTGTGCCTGGTGTGGAGTTTCATCCCAGTGGTGTGTGGCTGACAATGACAGTGAGTAATCATTGGCTTGCTGATTTGGCTAAGAGAACTGCTCATTGGCAAGGAACCCTTAACTGGAAGTGGGATTCATGGCAAACTCTTTTGGAGACCAAGAACCCTGGCTCCAAGGGGAAACCCACACTAACCAGAGATCTATGGAGAGACTATACACCTATTAGAATCTCACCAAATTAACAATGTTAACCTATAATAATCTCACTCTCCATAATATGTTGTTTGTATTTTTCAGAAGGCAGCAAGAACCATGGACAATCCAGTTCCCCCCAACAAGACATGGGATGATAGCTGACACCCAGGCAGGAGATGAACTACCCCTAACTCATCATCTAGTGTCCAAATGAAACATTTGAGGAAGTGGCAAGATAAGCCAGAGAACTACTTCCACAGCAAGTCAGAAAACCTATGAGAAAGGGCAATGGAGACAGATGCCAAGAATACCCAATATAGTCCAAAGCAGAAATGCAGAGACACTTAAGAACTCAATAGAAAAGCAGATTTAAAACTCACCCACCATGACTAAGGGAGCTTTGCAGAAGAGCAGGCAGAAGGATTGAAAGAGCCATGTTAGGAGAGAATATCCAGAGATATTGCCCACTCCAACAATAACACAACACAACACACACACACACACAAAAAAAAAAAAAAAAAAACTGGCTACTGCTTGTACAATTCATAAACCCCATCCCATGTCCTGTTCCAGCAATCCCATTGAGGAGGGCCCTCAGTGGGTTGGGGGCAGGAAGGAGGAAAATTTGGGTACAAAAACATGAATTTTTCATGCAGTACTACTAATTATTAACAATGTAAAAATTAGTAAAGTTAAAGATCTAAAATATTGCCTCAGAAGAAGAAGTATAAAGACTGTAAGAGGCACAGGGTAGGTGGGACTACCCAGAGGCAGGCCTCCCCACATTGACTGACTGCTGCTCTCACAAATCAACTCACAACCCCAGGGTGAATAGCAGCAATACCACTGTTGCAGTCAGCTTTCTAGTTGCTGCGCAGAAAGAACCCAAACAAAAGTGGCTTGTAGAGGAATGGGTTTATTTGGCTTATGGACTCGAGGGGAGACTCCATTCTGGCAGGGAAAACGATGGCATGAGCAGAGGGCTGGACATCACCTCCGCCACAGCACTGCAAACAGCGGCAGGAAGGTGTGCCAAACACTGGCAAGGGGAAGCTGGCTTATAACCCCATAAGCCCACCCCCAACAACACAGCTCT
>PVHP010009741.1:0-49138 GCA_004024765.1 Zapus hudsonius | reverse complement strand
GAGAGAGAGAGAGAGAGAGAGAGAGAGAGAGGGGCAGAGAGAGAATATGGGCACACCAGGGCCTCCAAGCCACTGCAAATGAACTCCAGACACATGGGCCCTCTTGTGCATCTGGCTGTACATGGGCACTGGGGAATCGAACTCTGGTCCTTCTGCATTGCAGGCAAACGTCTTAGCCGCTAAGCCATCTCTTCAGCCCAGAATAGGGAAGTGTTCTACCACTGAATTATAGCTCTAGTCCAACCAGATTGAGATTTCATGTAGCTCATGCTGGCCTTGAATTCCTGATCCTCCTGCCTCTACCTCCCAAGTGCTGGGATTACAAGAGTGTATCACCACCAAGCCTGGTTTTAAGCCAAACCTTCTTAAAACTGTGGCCATAATTGGATGTGGGGTTCAAAAAAATTTATGAACATTTTCACAAAAAATGTGAAAATTTTCTGAACATGCAATAATCAAAAATTAATTCAAGGGGCTGGAGAGATGGCTCAGTGGTTAAGGCACTTGCCTCCAGAGCCTAAGGCCCCGAGTTCAATTCCCCAGGACCCACATAAGCCAGACCCACAAGGTGGTGGCCCTGGTTCTCTCTCTCTCTTTCTCTCTCTCTCTGTATCTCTCTGCTTGACAAATGAATAGAATATTTAAAAAAAAATAAAAAATAAATAAAATGATCCATACATGGCCATGCCTGGCTGTAACCCCAGTGCTGAGGGGCAGAGACAGGAGGATTGCTGGCACTCATAGGACGGCCAGTCTGACTGAAAGTGGCAGCTTCAGGTTCTGGAGGAACAGAGTAGCAGTGGTCTCTGCACGCACTGCCTCCCCCAAGATGCCCTTCAAGCCGGGCATGGTGGCACTGGCCTGTAGTCCTGGCCCTTATCTTGTGCAGCAACTTCTTCTGGATTGAAACTTTCCCTCCTGGGGGGAAGGGAGGCTCAGAAGACTCAGAAGGTGGCCAAGTCTGGGAGAGCTGGAATTTAAAGGTCACAAGAGCCTCCCCCATGTTACAGAAGCAGTAAACAACTGCTGGGGGATTCTCCAGGAGCCAAGCTGCCTGCGAGTGAGCCCCAGAGACACAGCTTCACAAGCTGTCCCCTCTGTTGGGTGCGCTTTTTGATGATACAGCTGCCCACCAGTGGTAAAGTACGCTTCCTGTGCAAGCATCAGGGCCTGAGTTCAAATCTCCAGATCCCACACAAAACAGCTGGGTGTGGCCATGTGAGCCTGTAACCCCAGTTCTGCAGGGGAGCAGAGACCCCAGGATAGACAGAGCTCTGCAGGCTCCAGAATTAGTAAAAGGAGACTCGGGACTTGAAACAAGGCCAGGCTGAAGAGCGGTGGAATGTCAGCAAGCGACACGAACCAGAGTCAAAGTAAAGGAAAATAGGGAAAAGCTAGCTTATTTAGGCAGTTCAGTCAGGGACTGAGGCCCAGAGGGAACCAGGAGATGCCATCCACCCGTTCTCATCCTGGCACAAGCATGAAAACTCCTGGCAAGACTAGAACCGTGTCTGCTGGAGACTGAGCTAGAGGGCTCTGCTGTCCACAGCCGAGCATGCAGCCCCAGCCCCAGGTGTGGGCGGATTGGTATCCATGCTCCAGATCTACAGTCAATCCCATATTTTCTCTGCCGACCTGAATCAAGCTCAGGCACCATAAAGGTATGGCCATGCCTCTTTCTTTCTCTCGGCTTGTCTGGTCCCTTCATGACTCTTGCTTTTTCTTGTGAGACCCTCGTGCGGGGACAGGAAACCTTGGCTTAATTCTAACCTCTCTACTGTCTGCACTGTAATTTTTCCTAGTTACATATATCCACTGCGTGAGTATTTACACTCTGGATTTACCACTGGGTGACTTCTAATGTTTCCCTCTCCTTCCTCCATGACAACGCCATGCGTTTTCCAGTCTGTTCTGTTCCCTGGCTTCCCTCCTTCAAAGGCCTGCGTGTATTTCTAGCTTTCCTTTCCCATGTGCTCCCAGTTCTTTCCTCAGAAGCCTGCTTTTTTTCCCCTCACACATGCCGCATGCCTGTGGCTCCATTCTAACCTCTCTTCAGATGTACCTTCCACATGTTTGCAGCCCCTCCGGATCTTTCCAGGGATGCCACACACCCGTAGCTCCATCCTAACGTCTCCTTAAAAAGCCTCAGCCTCTCTCAAATGGTAAACTACTTCCCATGTGCTTGCAGCGAGTCCACTTTCTCCCTAAACTTCCGTCTTTCTTAAATGTTTTCCACATAAAAACATGCTCTGGTTTACCAGATCCCAAGTCCCCTTAAACCCCACAATTTGTGATTTTCCCCCAAATAAACTCAGTAATTCAAAATGTGTCCTTCTCAAATCTGTCTTTATTGTTCTTCAGTCAAAATTAGGAAAGAACCCAAAACTTGGGGTTCATAAATCTGGGGGAACCCTCCCATGAACCCCAAACCTCCTGCATCAACAGCACAGCGGCCAGCCCTCACATCACAAGCAGCTCCTCACCTGTGTAGGCCGTTGTGACACTAAGAAGGAGCATCTCCTTGGTGACGCATAACTGAAGAGACTTTTCTGTAAGGAAGAAAGTTTAGGAATGCTTTAACTAAATTTTAATTAATAAACAGAATTTCTAAAACACTGCTTCAACTAAAACATTCCTCATCAACAAAGCCAGTTAACAAACCCTTTGGGGCATCAGTTAAATTTTTGGATTAAAATGCTCAAGTCATGAACTGTCTATAAATGGAATGTTTATTTCAAGTGCTGAAATATGTTCTAGACTCATATTTTCCTCAATACACTGTTTTCAGTTCTTTTTGTTTGTTTTCAGTTATTATAACAAAATGAAGAGGAGAAAGAAAAGCAGAGTCCAGCAGGACAATGAAATCCTTCAGCAGATATGAGCGTGCTGGTGCACACCTTTAATGCCAGCACTCAGGAGGGAGGAGATCGCATGGAGCTACTGAGTGAGTTCCAGGTCAGCCTGGGCTATAGTGAGACCCCACCTCAAAAAAAAAAAAGGGGGGGGGCTGGAGAAATGGCTCAGCAGTTGAAGCGCTTGCCTGCAAAGCCTAATGATCCAGGTTTGATTCTCCAGTACCCACATAAAGCCAGATGCACAAAGTAGAGCTTGTCGCTAAAGCTTGTTTGCAGTGGCTAGATGCCCTGATGTGCCCATTCTCTCCTCTCTCTGCTTGCACATAAATATTTAGGGCCAGGGAAATGGCTCTGTGGTTAAGGTGCTTGCCTGCAAAGTGTAACAAGGGTTCGATTCCCCAGTACCCACATAAAGCCAGATGCAAAGTGGCACATGCATAGAGTTCATTTGCAGTGACTGGAGGCCCTGATATACTTATCCTTTCTCCTTGCAAATAAATATTTCAAAAATAATTTTAAATAGTACATTAGCAGGGTGGGTGTGGTAGAAGGCAGAGGTGGGAGGATTGCCTTGTCTTTTGGCCAGCCTGGGACTAGAGTGATTGCCAATCCTACCTGGGTTAGTGAGATGCTACCTCGAAAACAACAAAGTACCCCATCACAGCATGCTCACCAGGACAATGGGAAGATGCAGCCACTGAAGACACACTATGTTAACAGAGGGTATGAATAACCTGCTCAAACCCAGTGTGCACAATACCAATAATGAGCCCTAATGTCAACCACAGTCTCTGGAGGGTCCTAATTACAAGCATTGGGACAATGATAATGGCAGGAAGCTGGGATGGGGGTGGGGAACATGCTATATTCCACTATCAATCTAAAACTTTTATTTTATTTTTTTGGTTTTTCAAGATAGGGTCTTCCCCAGGCTGATCTGAAATTCACTCTGTAGTCTCAGGCTGGCCTCAACTTCACAGCGATCCTCCCACCTCTGCTTCCTAAATGCTGGGATTAAAGTTAAACTACTTTTTTATAAAGCCCATTAAATATGCATAATCTGAAATTGGTGAATTGACCCCAAAATTCATATGGAAATTCATGGGACCCTTGATCGTCAAACACTCTTGACCATGAACAACGCTGAAGGACTTGCACTGTCTAGACATTCAGTCATGGCTACAGCATGGTTCTGCCATAGGGACAGATGTGTGGATCTAAAAATAAGCCCATGTTTCCTGCCAGGTGATTTTCAACAAGGGCGTGAGCACAGTTCAGTGTTTAAAAAGCAGACTTACCGGGTATGGTGGTGCACGCCTTTAATCCCAGCACTCAGGAGGCAAAGGTAGGAGGATCACCATGAGTTCACCCCCCCCACCCGAGACTACTCAACCTGGGCCAGAGTGAGACCCTACCTCGAAAAACCAAAAATAAATAAATAAATAAATAAATAATAAAGAGCAGACTTTTCAGCAAGTAATGGGGATAGCTGGATGTCACATGCAAAACAATGAGGGTAGATTTGTATCTCGTGCACCATGCACAAAAATTAACTGAAAATGGATCACAGACCTATATGTAGGAAAAGCACTAAACTCTTAAGGGAAAACAAAGGTAAATTTTCATAGCGTGGAGTAAGACCAAAAACACAACAACAACAACGTAGAAAAATAGGTTAGTCAAGCCAGGTGTGGTGTTGCACGCTTTTAATAACAGCATTTGGGAGGCAGAGGTAGGAGGATTGCCATGGGTTCGAGGCCACCCTGAGACTACATAGTGAATTCCAGGTCAGCCTGGGCTAGAGCCAGAGCCTATATCGAGAGAAAAAAAAACAAAACAAAACAAAAAAAACTTCAAAAGTTAAAAGCCAGGAGGCAGCGGTAGGAGGATCTAGGAGGGTTGCTGTGAGTTCAAGGTTAGCCTGGGACAACAGAGTGTGTTCAGGTCATCCAGGGATAGAGTGAGACTTTACCTTGAAAAATCCAAAATAAATAAATCAATAAAATCATAAGAGTAGGCTGGAGAGATGGCTCAGTGGTTAAGGCACTTTCCTGCAAAACCTAACAACCCAAGTTCGATTTCCCAGTATCCATGTAAAGCCAGATGCACAAAGTGGTATATGCATCTTGGAGTTCATTTACAGTGGCTGGTGGTCCTGGTGTGCCCATTCTCTGTCTCTCTTCTATCTCTCTCTGTTTGCAAATAAATAAATAGTATATTTTAACTTTTTTTTTTTTTTTATTTATTTTAACTTTTTATTGATAGCTTCCATAATCATAGATCATAAGCCATTATGATTCCTTCCCCACCCTACCCCATATCTCTTCCCCCTCTCAATTAGTCTCTATTTGTTTCAGTGTCATCATCTAAAAATACTGAACCATCTCAAAAACAAACAGAAAATTTCTCTAAGCAGATGTAGTGACACACATCTTTAAATCTCAGCACTCAGGAGGCAGAAGTAGGAGGAGCCCTGTGAGTTTGAGGCCAGCCTGGAACTACAGATTGAGTGCCAATTCAGAAAAGAAAACAAAATAAATAAATAAAATTCTCTATATGGGCTTTTTATTTTTATTTTTTCCCATCGGATACTAAATTACAATTTCTGTAAGTCCATTCTCCCTTCCTTTGGCTCCTCAGGTAGGTAGCCTTTTGACAGATAGTCTCCTAGGCCTGCTAAACTAAAAACTAAACTTCCAATGGTGAAGACCTCTTTTTTTATTTATTTGCCTCTGATCTCTTGCCACTGCAAACTAACTCCAGAGGTATGCACCATTTTGCATCTGCCTTTACGTGGATGCTAAGGAATTGAACCTGGGCAGACAGGCACCTAAATCACTGAGCCATCTCCCCAGCCCCAAATGGCCTCCCACTTTAGTAGGGGAGCCAGTCTATATCCTATTTAATTATACACAAAGCTCAACTTACAATTAGAAATGCATTCCTAAAAGTTCATAAAATGAGAGCCTGACAAAACAGCTCTAATGACATACTCTATACAGAAGGCTCAGGCTCCCACACCACACCACACGACCTTTCTGAAACACTACAGACTTCATCACTGAGCCAGACTACGGCTGAGTAGATCAAGAGTTCCACTCCAGCCAGTTCTCATAAACCCCTAAGGGCCACAGGTGCAGTTTTCTTTGAGCAAGCTTGAAGAAAGAGTGGCCCAGAAGGCAGCTCCCTCTAGAAGAGCTGACAGGCTGTGGCAGAGCTGGAGTCCGACCCTGCCTGTCTGAGGGAACCGCACATGTATGGATCACTGGCTCTGCCTGTCAAGGGTTGGGTTGGAATCCAGCTCAGCCTGGTTGACTTTGGATAAGATTTTAAAGTTTCATATATATATTATGCATATAAGTAACTTTAATATATGTATGACTTTAATATGTACCTTTAACATATATAAGCATATATATATATATATATCTGTATTTTTTTGTTTTTTAAAAAATATTTTATTTATTCATTTTGTAAGCAGAGAGAGAGAGAGAGAGAGAGAGAGGAAAGAGAGAGAGAGTATGGGCATGCCAGGGCCACTGTGAATGAACTCCAGATGCATATGCCACTTTGTGCATATGGTTTATGTAGGTACTGGGGAACTGAACCTGGGTCCTTAGGCTCTGGAGGCAACCTCCTTAACCACTGAGCAATTTCTCCAGCCCTTGTTTGTTTTTCAAGGTAGGGTCTCACTCTAGCCCAGGCTGACCTGGAATTCATTATGTAGTCTCAAGATGGCCTCAAATTTAAATTAACCCTCCTACCTGTTTACCAAGTGCTGGGATTAAAAGCATGTGCCACCACACCCACTAGTGGTGGGATTAAAGGTACGTGCCACCAAACCCAACAGTTTCAATTTTTTTTTTTCACCAGACTGGATTCCAAATTTCCTGACAGCCTGTTGTCCTGCCAATAAACTGCTGCTTGTTTGCAAAGTTGCAGCCTAGACACTGATAACCACATGCTTCCTAGTTGCCAACCGCTGAGTTATCACCTACCCCCAACCACTGAAGGGGGAAACCTCTCCTTCACCATTCTAGAACATTTTTTTCTGCCCCCAGAACCGTTTTGAGGTTTCTTCTCTCTATAATGGAGCTAACGGCCTCTGCACATTATTGAACCCTCAGGACGGCTATGAGGACTACAGGAAGTAAAGCCCACAGATAGTTCCAGAGTCCCTGGAGGGGAAGAATGCCCGGAGGATGAGTGAGGCCAGTGCCTAGGTCTCTGCTGCTCTCAGCTCCCTGTGTCTGGGTAGAGTCCACCTGAGGGCTCTACTCACCCCTCACGCATGTGCTCAGGTGGGCTGTCCTGTTACCACCCACGAGACTGCTGGGTTTGAGAGCTGCATACCTGGAAAATGCACAACCCTAGTGGGCTGTCAATCCAAAGTTACCGGAGAATACTTACTAAATGCATCTACTGCCTTCGTCATATTGTTCTGGGCAGACCTGAGGAGATAAAAGAAGACAGTATTCCTCTTGAACATCGAGAACAAAGGTGCTAAGTGGATCCTAAGTGGTTACTGAAAAGCTCTTCTCCATGTGGCCTGCCAAGTATGGCCAGTGAGTCTCAGCATTCTTCACTCCCCTGGGTCCCTGCTTCATAGAGTGCTGCCTGCACCTCTTCATTCTGACCAATGAGGACACTCCATCATAAATGCATTACCCATATTCATTCATATACCACTTTTGCAGAAACGATACTTCAGGTAGGACAGAAATACACTGCTTTTGTGTGTGAACATGTGCACATGCACACAGAGAGCTTAGCAGAGTCCTTGGCACATGGGCCAGGGATCATACTCAGGTTTTCGAATGTGTATGGTAGACACTACCACTGAGCTACATCCCCAGCCCAGAAATACATTCTGTTGGTATGTTGGTGCATTTTGAGCCCAGACTGGCCTCAAACTCATTATGTAGCTGAGGCTGGCCTTGAACACTTGATCCTCCTGCCTCAGCCTCCCAAGCGCTGGGATCACAAGTGTGCATCACCACACCCGTTGGTAGTATGTTCTAGCCAACAGGAAAGCATCCCTGGGAGTGACTGCTAAGTGCATGTAACAGGGCAGAGCCCATCTGGCATGGCTAGCTGCCCAGGCTGTCCTCAGACCTCCACACATACGCATGCCTAAATGCACCCACACATACAACTAAAAATAAGTAAAAAATAAGTCATTACAATGAAGTGTGCTAATAAACACATCATTAGGCAACTGTGACGTGGGAATCTCAGCGTAGACTCACACAAGCTGAGCATAACCTTGCCAGACAATAGAATTCTGTAGGATTGTCATGTCTGTTATCACTGGCAGAAAGTCTATTGTGTGGTACATGACTCTGTGTGCGTACCCTCTATTAACTAAAGTACCATCTCTCTTCTATGCTGTCTCTGCAGGCCAAGCATGGTGTCCCAAGCCTTTAATCCCAGCATATGGGAGGCTGAGGTAGGAAGATCACTAAAAGTTTGAGCCCAGCCTGTGCTACAAAGTAAATTCCAGGTCAGCCTGGGCTACAGTGAACCCTCCTTCAAAAAATAAAAACAAAATTTAAATAAGCTTATGTATATTTTGATAATACATGCCTTTTAAAAAATGTTTTATTTATTTATAAGCAGAGAGATACAGAGAGAGTGAGAGAATGGGTGCACCCAGTTAGAACTCTAGATGTGTACACCATTGCGCATCTGGCTTATGTGGGTACTGGGGAATTGAACCTGGGTCCTTGGGCTCTGGAGGCAACTGCCTTAACCTCTGAGCCATCTCTCCAGTCCAAGCTTATATATATATTTTGAACTAGAGACTTTTAGGCACTTTTTGGAATGCTCAATGCAAAAATTTTTTTTTTCCATTTTCCTTCTTGAGATAGGGCCTCACTCTAGTCCAGACTCACCTGGAACTCACTCTGAAGTTGCAGTGGCCTCAAACTCACAGCAACCTTCCTACCTCTGCCTCCTGAGTGCTGGGATTATAGGCACATGCCACTACACCTGACTACTGCAAGTTTTAATGATGAATGAAAAGCTATACACTTGTTTCCCCATTTAGACGACTTTAGGAAAACCACCTGTACAGGTTAGTGTAGAGCCAGGTCTAAGCCAACACATGTCCTAACAACTGGTGGTGTCCTTGCCACTCACTCACTCCACAGGCACCAGAAAGCCTTAGAGCTGGAATCAGAAGCTGAGGGTAACGGATCTTTTCTCCTTCGCCTTCCAACCGTGTCCACATGCACGGAGAGGCAGGGGAGGCCTGCTAAAGTGCTGGAGCCATGATGAGGTCACACATGTCAGTGGCAGAGGTGGGGACAGGCTTCCATCCCTTGTAGATCCTTTATGGCCTCCCTTCCTCAGATAACCTCTTCTTTTTGTCCCTCACAGTTCCCCTTTATCTTCGCTTGAGAGTTTTCCTTTGTGTCTGGCTGTGGTAACCTACAGTATCAGCTATGGTAAAGCAGGTTAGTAATATCTAGATTTACTCAAAATCTACTTCCGCATGAAAAGTAATGTTTCCAACTTCTTACTCGACAACTTCCATGTCCTGGTCATCAGAAGACTCATCTTCTCCAAGGACATTCTCAGAATCTGGTTTTCGAATGAGAAAAAACAGGACTGTCCCCACGAGGCTAATCACTGTTAGGGCAATAAACACGGTTCTCCGGTCGCTCTCTGGAGAGAGAAGAAGAAAGTGGATAGCTTGATAAAACAATACCAGAATTAATGTTAAACCAATTATTTATAAACCAGTAAAAATGCTTCCTCATTTAATACTTTATTTTTCATTAATGAATTTGTGTACGTGTGTATACATAAGTATGCCAGGGTCTCTTGCTGCTGCAAATGAAAGCCAATCCAGCTTTATATGGGTGGCTGGGAATTGAACCCAGGTAGGCAAGCTTTACAAGTAAGTGCCTTTAACCACTGAGCTATTCCAAGACCCTCAATAATTACATCAGTAAAAATTTTAGGAATGCTGGGCTTGATGGCATCCACCTTTAATCCCAGCACCTGAGAGGCAGGGGTAGGAGGATTGTGAATTTAAGGACAGCCTGGAACTACAGTGAGTTCCAGGTCAGTCTGGGCTAAAGTGAGACCCTAGCGGGGGGGGGGGGGGGGGGGAAAGAACCTCTCCCAAAGAGTCTTAGGGAAGATAAAGAGGACACTTCTACCTCCTTGTGTTGTTAAAAAGAACATAAACAGTCATGCTTTTTATTTTGTTTTTTTGAGGCAGGGTCTCACTGTAACCCAAGCTGACCTGAAACTCATTCTGTAGTTCCAGGGTGGTCTTGAACTCACAGCAATCCTCCTATCTCTGCCTCCTGAGGACTGGGATTAAAGGCGTGCACTACCACACACACTGGCTCATGCTCTTCAATGGAAAGAACGCACAGATGAAACAACTCCGCCCTCAAGAGCCTCCACAGACTGACTGCAGGCCAGAGTGCAGCAACACCCTTTGTAGAGTCTCCAGGGGGCTGACCCTCTGGCATACTTGGAGGTGCCCCAGGAAGCACAGTCACGAACCTCCTTTAATATAAGGAAAAAACTTACCAAAGCAAATATCTGAGTGAACTTTAGAGTGCCAAAGTTCATTAGAATGATCTGAGACAAAGCAATAATGGGCATTCCTATGGAGCTGATAGCATGCTTCGAAAATATATGAATAAAGCAATGGGAATAAAACCAACCTGATATTTGAGTTTTCCCTTGCCAGGCAAAATATATGTAGAGATTTCCAAAGAACAAGCTGAGGGGGAGAAAAGGGAAGACACGGTGCTGGGAAATCGTTGTAATACTTATGGCTTTAGAAACAATTATTCCCATTAATTTTTAAAAACTTATTGCTATGTGTTGTGGGGGCATGTGAGGGCTTCTTGTCAGACACTTGTACCATGTTTTATGTCCAGCTTTCTTGGATGGCTTGGGAACTGAAATTGGACCAGACGGCTTTGCAAGCAAGCACCTTTAACCACTGAGCCATCTTCCCTGTTCCTATTATTTATTTGTTAATAATAATAATAATTATTATTATTATTTTTGAGGTAGTCTCCCTCTAGCCCAGGCTAGAGTTCACTATGTAGTCTTAGGCTGGCCATGAACTCATGGTGATCCTCCTACCTCTGCCTCCCGAGTGCTGGGATTAAAGGTGTGTGTCGCCTCGCCAGGCTCTATTTATTTTTTGATACCATGGGTAAGGGAGGATAGAAAGAAAAGAGGGAAGAGCTACTTTGTAAAGAAAATATCTGTTCTCAGTTACTTAGAAGTATCAACTCTACTGACTCTTTCTGAGAAAGTTAGCTGACCCAGTTGGAATTCCGACTCCTCACATGAGACAGTAACCTGACTCAGAGGCGCCCTTCAGAGGATTTGACTCACTGTCAAGCATGTGATTTAGTACAGCTCTGAAAACAACTCCTTGGAACAGACTTAAGCTGCTTTTACTATTATTATTACTAGCCTTCTCAAGGCAGGGTCTCCCTCTAGCTCAGGCTGACCTGGAATTCACTCTAAAGCCCCAAACTGGCCTCAGACTCACAGCAATCCCACCCCAGCCTTCTGAGTGTTGGGATTAAAGGTGTGCACCACCTGAACTACTTTTAAAGTCCTGAGTTTTAGGGAATCTATGAAAACCAAAGTCCCAGGACTTAGTTAACTGCATCAAATCAGCATGTATTCAGCATGTCTTCCTAGGGAAGGAATGAATCACTAGCATTCCAGTTTGTTAATCTATAATTCCTTAAAACAAATGTTTTTAAAATATTTATTTGAGAGAGAATAGGTGTTCTAGGGCTTCCAGCCTCCGCAAACCAACTCCCGACACATGCACCACCTTGTGCATCTGGCTTTACGTGAGTCCTGGGGAATCGAACTTGGGTCCTTTTGCTTTGCAGGCAAAAGCCTTAACCACTAAGTCATCTCTTCAGCCCAACACAAAATTTTTAACCAAGTGTGGTGGGGCATACCTTTAATTCCAGCACTCAGGAGACCCAGGCAGGAGGATCACTGTGAATTCAAGGCCAGCCTAGGACTAACTACAGTGTAAATTCTAGATCAGCCTGGGCTAGAATGAGACCCTATCTCAAAAAAAAAAAAAAAAAAAAAAAAAAAAAAAAGGCCGGGTGTGGTAGCACACACCTTTAACCCCAACTTGAGACTACATAGTGAATTCCAGGTCAGTATGGGCTAGAGTGAGACCCTACCTCGAAAAACAAAAACAAACAAAAAAATTCCTACTGGCCTGAATTTAATTCCCAACCACCCATGTAAAGCGGTGCAATGTCTGGCACATGTGAACAAATTAATAAAAAGTGAATTTCTCTACCAGTGTGGTATGTGCACTTATAGTGCCCTCTACTAGGGAGGCTTGAAGAAAGAGAATCACAGGAGTGCAGGAGTTCAAGTGTGGATCACATACCGAGACTCCCAGTCAGTCTAACAAAACACCCTTCCCACCATCATCAACTCAACACTTACATTTGGAAGATGGCTCAGCAGTTAAAAAAGTGCTTGGAAAGCCTGCTAGCCCAGGTTCAATTCCCAAGTCACCTACATAAACCCAACACAAGTAGCACCAAGGTCTAGTGTTCATCCCTGATGGGCCCATGCATGCGCACACGTACACGCACACGTGTGCACACACACAAAAAAGAAATTTAAGACATTTTTAAACATAAGCATTCACTTTTGGGAAGCCTTGCCAAGACTACAATTCTAAAACAAAACACAAAACTACAAATCTAAACAAGGTAGGTAAGAAAACAAACAGGGCTTCATACTGTAGCCTAGGCTGACCTAGAGCTATGTAACTCAGGCTTGTGTTGAACTCACTGCAATCCTCCTGCCTCAGCCTCCTGAGTGCTGGGATTACAAGTGTATGCCGCTGTGCCCAGCTCTTCAGGTTCAGGACACATTGCCAACAGTCATGAAAAGAATGACTGTGCTGCAGATTTTCTTAGGAAATCTATACTAGGCTGCACGGCTCAGTGTTGGAACTCTCAGGCAGTGCTGCATGATGGGAAGGAGGTGGCGGCTGGAGTCAGGTAGTGACGGCTAACACTGGGAAGCCTTTAGTCTCGGTTTGCTCATCTGCAGTATGCAGATAAATGCCTTCCAGCATCGAGGTTAGCGCAGAGATAACGTGGAATTAGTAAATAACCCGGCAGTGTCTGAACTATTGCAGATGCTAAATACGTGGAGGTTAATAAATTTCCCATTTATTAACCTTAAGTTTTATCATGAGAGCTCCGTGCATTTTAGGTATTTCCATAAATGGGAATCTGTCATCATATTCAGCTAGGAAACTGAAGTCATACAACATAGAAGGTCTCACTTTGCAACTAAACATGAAATGAACAGTGTGATTAAAAAACCAAAGGATAAACTGAGTTCCAAAAGGGTTGTTACCTAGATTGTAAGAGTGCCCAGAAAATCCCACTGTTTCTCCCGATGGTGTGCTCGTCTGAGTTTATTGTCAGGCAGTTTCCTTGTGCTGTCCAAAGCACTGAAATTCAAACCAAAAGTTTATCAACGGACTGAAATCACTTGGTTTTACACGCTGAACACATAAACATAAACACATAAACCAAAACCCTTAGAGAGGACCCAGAAAGCAGATGGATAAAAAGCAATGCTCACCAGCAGCTGCAATTCCAATGAAAACTGATGCTGTGTAGAAGGACCATGGGAAAGGCTGGATAAAAACGGCAATGTACATGCTAAAATATAACAGGTCAACGTATTACAGTCAAACAACACCTGAAATAGAATGCAAGCATGCCTTCTAGGAGTCAGTTCTGAGGGTTTCTCATCCTTTAAAATTCCACCTCTAGCAGAGCGTGGTGGAGCTCTCCTTTAATGCCATCACTCAGGGGGCAGAGGTAGGAGGATCACTGTGAGTTCAAGGCCAGCCTGACACTACATAGTAAATTCCAGATCAGCCTGGGCTAGAGTGAGACCCTACCTCAAAAAACAAAACAAACAAAAAATGCAACCTATAAAGTACGTTTTTGGCTTTGAAACAGGAACAAATGTGAATACAGTTAGTTTTTGCAGGGCAAGTGATCAAACCCAGCTCTGCCACAGAGCTAAATCTTGAGTCCGAATTACTCATGTCTTAATCTACCCTTTTAGATTTGTAAATCACTTTTTTTTACAGATTTCTGCCACTGTCGTAGCATACGAAAAACACAGAAGCACCTGATTACTTCACCTAAATCCACTAGCCAACTTATCAGAAATGACTATTTCACGGAAAGCTCTTCTCAGGCCTGTTTATGAACAGCGAAACAAAAGCTGACATAGGCCAGACGTGGTGCTTCATGACTGCCATCTCAGCACTCAGGAGGCTGAGGCAGGAGGATCTCAAGTCTGAGGTCAGCTTGGGCCTGGGCTGAGGTGGTTTCATGTAGCTCAGGCTGGCTTCCAAATCACTAGGTAGCTGAGGATAACCTTGTATTCCTGATCTTCCTCCCTCCACCTCCCAAACATGGGCTTCCAGGCAAGTACCACTGTGCCTGGGAAAAAAAACTTGAAATACACAGATACAGACCTCTTATTTCCTATGCAGCCCATGCCTGACAGCCAATAAAAGTTCACTGTGTGCTTGCAAGATGCTAGGAATGCTTAGGAAGCTGCACTGCTCACCTATAAAATAAGCCGCTGACAAACATGGAGATCTGCGGGCCCACGATGGCGACCACGGATGGGGTGATCAGATTGGAAGCGGAGAACACACCGTAGATAATGGCCATGCTGACAGGGAACACGCCAAAGGGAAGAAGGAAAAACACAGCCTTGAAGGTTACTTTGAAAGGGTCTGCCTAGAGAAGGCCACAAGCCTTAGTCAGAATGGATGATAACATCCTCAGAGTATCGGGCAATTCGTTATTTGATATATGTACGTGTGTGGTTTCATTTACACATACACAGTTTGTGATGTAGCTTAGGCCCTGGACTCACTCTATAGTCCAGGTGGTTTGGGCTTGTAGCAATCCTCCTGCCTTAGCTTCCAAGTGCTGAGATTACAGGCATGCTCCACCGTGCCAGCATTTTGTGGTTTTGAGACAGATCTTGCTCAGCACTGGCTGGCCTGTAATTTCTTAGGTAGACCAGGCTGGTGTTAAATTTGCAATGATTCTCCTGTCTTGGTCTCCCAAGTACTGGGATCAAAGGCGCATGCCACCATACCCAGCTTGTATAAAATATTGAGTTATCAGGCATTGCTTTGACTCAGTTTGGCTGCACCATATATTTTGATGCACTTCTTTAAGAAAGAAGGTACTGGAACTGGGCGTGGTGGTACACACCTTAATCCCAGCACTCAGGAGGCAGAAGTAGGAGGATCACTGTGAGTTCCAGACTACACAGTGATTTCCAGGTCAGCCTGGGCTAGAGCGAGACCCTCCCTAGATAAACAAAACAGGAAGGAAGGAAGGAAGGAAGGAAGGAAGGAAAGAAAAAAAGAAAGAAAGAAGGAAGGAAGGGCTATTACTCTCTTACTGAACACTGAGTTACAAAAAAGTAAATTGCTAGCCGGGTGTGGTGGCACAGGCCTTTAATCCCAGTACTTGCAGAGGTAGGAGGATCGCCATGAGTTCACGGCCACCCTGAGACTACATAGTGAATTCCAGGTCAGCCTGGGCTAGAGCGAGACCCTACCTCGAGAGAAAAAAAAAAAAAGTAAGTTGCTACACTTCAGTGGGTTGTTAGTGGACGGTGGATTAAGATCCCAAGCCCAGGAATCTGACTCTACAAACTTGGCCTACAACTGCTGGCAACTGCTTGATACGTCTTTGCTATAAATAACTAACACAGTGGTGTAACCCGGGATGACATTCAAATAGTCTCACTTGAACACTTTTCAGTCCCGCTACATGTCCATGTGGGAGACACATACATACACATACACACATATACACACACACACACACACACACACACACATGGTTTGTTTTGTTTGTGAGACAGTTTCATGTAGCCCAGGCTGACCCCCAACTAGCTACATCGGCAGGGATGCTGCTGAAGGTCCCTCCTGCCTCTACCTGGCGCATGCTGGGATCACAGCAGACAGTACCATGCCTGCCCTACTACGTGTATCTTGTACAAAGTGGAACTAAAATCTTTTTATTTGGTTTGGTTTTAAGGAAGAACAGCTTTCAGAATACATCATAAGAGGGCAGTGGGCTGGGCAGAAACTAGAGAATCATCTGTAGCCCTAAAACCATTTTGGGGTTCCTGGTTTCAATACCTAGCCAATGTTTAAATCTAAATTCAAGGAAAATTATTCTTTGACTTTCAGGAATCTCTCAAAAACATCAAATATGTTCTTTCATTTGTTTTTTAGAATACACATGAAAACACAGTACTATAAAAGTTGAGATATCAATCACTTAACAATGGATACTAGGGGCTGGAGAGATGGCTCAGTGGTTAAGGCACTTGCCTCCAGTGCCTAAGGCCCTGGGTTAGATTCCCAAATACCTACGTAAATAAAGCCAGTGGCACAAGGTGGCACATGCATCTGGAATTTGTTTGGCATGTGGAGGCTGATGTCTGGTGTCTTTATCACTCTCCTCTTAGGCCTCTCACTTGGGCCCAGAGCTGGAATTCTGTCTTCACCTGTGTGTTGGGATTCCAGGTGGCAGCCAGGCTCACCTGGCATTTATATGAGTGCTGGAGATTTGAACTCTATCTAGTCCTCGGACTTGTGAGGCAAATGCTTTACAGAGTAATCTTTCCAACAATTCAAGTTTCTATAAGAGTGAGAATATGAATGAGGACTCTGGAGCCAGGAGTGATGGTGTGTGTTTGTAACTCTAGAACTAGGGAGATGGAGGCAGGAAGATCAGAAGTTGAAGCTGTACAGAGGTCAAGGCCAACCTGGGCTACATGAAGTCTTATGTCAAACGAGAGGAGAGCGGGAAAGAGGGAGAAAGGGAGAGGGAGGGAGGGAAAAGATTGAGTGAGAGAAAGATCTGTTTGTGTGTATGAAATTACAAATTCAGAATGAAATTACAAAAATGAAAAGATTGAAAGTTTGAAGACAGGCATGGTGGCACATACTTTTGATCCCAAACTGGGGAGGCTGAGGTAGGAGGATCGCTGTGAGTTTGAGGTTAGCCTGATGAGACCACACAATGAATGCCAGGGTCAGTCTACCTCAAACAAACAACCAAAAAAAGTTTCATGAATCACAGTCCTGATTAGGATTATGTTGAGAAAACGTAAGAAAAACCAGCCAAGGTAACAAAGCATTCAAGGCTTTATTATTTTTTTTCAAGGTAGGTTTTCATTCTAGCCCAGGCTGACCTGGAAATCACAGAAACCCTCCTACTTCTGCCTCCCAATTGTTGGGATTAAAGAAAGGTGTGTGCCACCAGGACCAGCTTCATGTTTTGAAGGCTTATTATTTATTTCCTACCTTCCTCTCTCTTTCTTGAGACAAAAACTTCCTCTTCAGGATGGCCTGGAACTCCTATGTAGTCCAGGCTGGACTCGAACTCACAGAATCTGCCTGCCTCAGCTTCCCGAGTGCTGGGATTACAGGTGTGAGCCAACATGCCTGGCTGAAGCAGGGACTTAAATCCCTGTGGCTAATTCCATAAACAACTTAAAGTCACTATCACTAATTGCATTATGCTCTTAATAAAGTAGTTCGGATACAGAGAAGGGGGAGACGAAAATAATCACTTCTCAGCATTCTGGCTAAGTTCAAGTGTTAAAAAAAAAAGAGGAATTACCACTCTTCAGTCACACTATTTTATTGCTCATTCTGACGGGATTTATAGAACTTCCACTACACGAGAGATCGGATCAAGCATAGTGAACCATACCTGGTGTACCCGCTGCCATGAAAATCTGTGCTGTTTAAGCTCCTGATGACAGTTTGCTGCGTGGAAGAGAAACTAATCCATGAAAGCGCTCTGCCATCTCCCCGCCCCCCGGAAAGTCTGATTCCAGACACTCAGAAAATCTTCCAAATCCACACTGCCCCCTTCTCTGATGCACAAGTCACCCGAGGAGAACAGGGACAGGTGGAGAAGACGCACCTGTGCCAGGTGCACCATCCAAGCAGAAACCTCAGGGACCCTGCGCTCAGCTCCGCAAACCCGGGCGTGAGGGACAGGTGCACGTCCACGCACGCTCGCGAGCCCCGTCCTCGTGCACAACTAACTCACCGCCACGTTGCCGCAGGTCTGGAAGGCGGTGAACATGAACATGAAGGCCACTCCTAGGATAATGATGTTGAACAGCTTTTTCGATTCCGGGGACATGGTGGCTCCGCTCCGCCGGGGGGCAGCTCAGCTGCGCGGGCAGATCCTGGGGGGTCAGAGCGAGAGGAAGAGAAGGGCTGTCACCTTCCCGCTCGGGGATCAGCACGTCGGGCTGACGGCCAAGGACTCCCCGCGGGCACGCTGCGGCATCCCGGGGACACGCTCGGCGAGGGGCCCGCAGCCGGGAGAAACTCCAGCGGCAAGGGCGAGCAGGCAGCAGCCGCCGCGGGGCCCCGCCCTCCCTCCCCGCCAGTCACGAGACCCCGTCAGCTGACCGCAGCCGCGGGGCCTACCGGGAAATGTAGTCTCAGGCTACCGGGGACGCGCAGGCGCAGTGACAGGCCCCGCCCAGAAGCCAAGGGGAGAAGGGGAGCGCAGTTCATCGAATGGAAGTTAGGAGCCGCGGGGGTGCGGGGGAGGGTGCGAGTGACGTGACGACATCTAAAGCAGCACGGGACTCGGAGAAGGCAAATGGGGGCTGGCTAGAGTCCACCGTTGAAGAAGGCGGGGCTGAGGACTGGGTCGGAGCGGTGCGTGGAGCCTGCTGATTGGTGTGGGAGACAAGGCGGGCCCAGCTAGTGAGCACCTCCCCTTCCGCTCCAGCCGAGTGCCGATGCTCGGTCTCGCCGCCGGAAAGAGCGTTTGGCGGGCTTTCCAACTGTCCGCCGGGACCGCTTCCCCTCCCCCTCCCCGCGGCAGTGACTGCGCGCTTCGTGGCCCGCCCGCCGGGCTTCGCGCAGGCGTACTGGGCGGAAGCTAGGCGCGCGCCGGCGACGTTACGGGAGGAGGAGGGACGAGCCAATCAGAGGGTTTGTTTCCGGGTGGCGCGGGCGCCATTTTGTGAGGAGGACTATAAAGGAGCGCGGGGCCAGCCCACCAGTTCACTTGCTGCTGGGACGCGCCTGCCGGTCCGCTCGTCTGCCCGCCGATCCAGCTACTTCGCGCGGACGGCAGCCACCCCGAGAGAGACCGCGAGGCGCGGCCCGCCACCCCGCCGCCGCCCCCGCGCGCTCCCACCCGGACGTTAGGCTTCGCCTCCGGGCCTCGGGCCGCTCTCTTGGCAGCCATGAGTTACGGCCGGCCGCCCCCCGATGTGGAGGGCATGACCTCGCTCAAGGTGGACAACCTCACCTACCGCACGTCGCCCGACACGCTGCGGCGCGTCTTCGAGAAGTACGGCCGCGTGGGCGACGTGTACATCCCGCGGGACCGCTACACCAAGGAGTCCCGCGGCTTCGCCTTCGTGCGCTTCCACGACAAGCGCGACGCCGAGGACGCCATGGATGCCATGGACGGCGCCGTGCTGGACGGCCGCGAGCTGCGGGTGCAGATGGCGCGCTACGGCCGCCCGCCCGACTCGCACCACAGCCGCCGGGGCCCGCCGCCGCGCCGCTACGGCGGCGGCGGCTACGGACGCCGGAGCCGCAGGTGAGCGAGCGAGGACAAAGGCCGCGCGCGGGGCGCACGTGGGCGGGCGGGCGGGGCCGGGAAATGGCGGCGGGCGGCGAGATCATGGCGGCGGGCGGGCGGGGCCGGGGAGTTAACGCCGCTGCTTCCTTCCGCCCGCAGCCCGAGGCGCCGCCGCCGCAGCCGGTCGCGCAGCCGGAGCCGCTCCCGTTCCCGCAGCCGTTCCCGCTACAGCCGCTCCAAGTCCCGCTCGCGCACGCGCTCACGCTCGCGTTCCACCTCCAAGTCCCGGTCGGCCCGGAGGTCCAAGTCCAAGTCGTCGTCGGTGTCTCGGTCCCGCTCCCGGTCCCGCTCGCGATCCCGCTCCCGGAGCCCCCCGCCCGCGTCCAAGAGGGAGTCCAAGTCGCGCTCGCGCTCCAAGAGCCCCCCGAAGTCCCCCGAGGAGGAGGGAGCCGTGTCGTCGTGAGCGCTCGGTAATGCGGGCGGGCGGGTGGGAGCGGTCCGCGGGAGACCGTCTGCGTCCCCCCAGCTGTGCTGCAGACTGGGTCTCCCGGTGGAGACACCGGGCGGGCGGGAAGAGAGGATGGCGCGTCTTTCACGGCTCCTCCGGTCCTGGTTTCCGGGGACCCCTCGAGGGCGCTGGGGTGACAGCCCTTGTCTTCCCTAGATGACCGGCCCGCCGGCGGCATAGCAGCGAGGCCGTGCGCGTGCGCGGAGGACCACCTCCCCCGTCGGTCCGCGGAGAAGCCCTTGGAACCAGCACCGGCTGTTGAAAAGGTTATTTTGTAACATTTGTCTAACTTTCTACTCGTTTCACCCTCGCCTCAGGCGGCGAGCTTCGTTCATGTGCCATTTTGTTGCTGTTATTCAAATTTCTTGTAATTTAGTGAACGACTTGAGAGTTCATTATTGGATTGGATATTTCAGGTAAAACTGACTCTGTTTGTTTGGAATTAAACGGATTTGATAACTAAGTCGTGGCCTCCTGACTTACTGAGGGTCTCAGCCTCTCCTCCCTAGAGAGCGGGCGTAGGTGGTTATGTGGGGTCTGAGTCCAAACGTGTATAAGACTTGCTTTTCAGGCCTGTGGACGACCGACTCTAATCTCTTCTCTTGTGTATTTTTGTGCACTAGGCGCAGTTGTGTAGCAGTTGAGTAATGCTGGTTAGCTGTTAAGGTGGCGTGTTGCAGTGCAGAGTGCTTGGCTGCTTCCTGTTTTCTCCTGGTTGCTCCTGTGCAGAGCAGTGGCTGTCGAGTTATTAATGCCTGACAACTGCACTTCCTGTCACCGGGCCTTGCAGTCTAGATACAGTGAGCGCCTCTAGCAGATAACACCCCACCCACCCGGGTCCCCTCCTCCTCCTCATGGAGGGCGTAAATACGGAAATGTTGAGGAAGCAAATGTGTGTAACTTTGTAAGTACTTATGAATGAATATTCTGTACTATATATACCACTGTTTTCTGTAGTCTGATTAAAGTGTTGTCTTGCTGTTAGCTTTTCTGAGAACATGTCTTGGTCTTTTCCTGATTGTTTAAACCGGGAGATGCACTGTCTGGTTGGCAACTTCCCTTTTTATCCAAACACGATCCAAATACCACCCTTCCCGACCCACTTCCATGATGGGATGCAAGGCAAGTCCTCTGGAAAGTGTTTATTTCCCTCTCTGCTGTACAACCCCAAAAGCAGCAGGTTTGCCCTCCCCAGAGCCGGTGCTGGCTCAGGCTGCAGTGAGGTCACCCCAGCTCAGAGACTGCCCTCCGCCCGGGAGACGATCAGCATTTCCACGGTGTGTCTTCCCGGAAGGCTGGAGCCCGCCAGCTCTGCCTTGTCCGCACCGAAAGACTCCAGAGGAACGTGGGTGCATCTCATGTTCCACTTGTAGAGCAAAGCCTCAAGTGACCAGTCGGCACTTAAAAAATAAAAGTTTTTGAGATTATTCCTTTTGTTTTCCTTGAGATACTTTAATTTTGTCCTAAGTTTTAGCTGAAAGCTCAAGAAGACCCACTCACCTCCTGACCTGGTACGTGGACCACAGCTGAACCCTGGGGTTCCTCTGCATCAGGAAGTAGACTGTGACCAAGATGTCCTCGAAGTCTGGGGAGAAAGCACCTGTGAAGGGACTTAGGCATCACCTTTGGCCAAGCTTAAGGGACCAGGTTTACCTTCGGGTTCAAAGAATACATCAGATGCAAGGACCACGTCCTGGGGTGGTAAGGACAGAAGATCCTGGGAGACGTGGCCCCAGGTCAGCCCCAGGACCTGCACCTCTGGCAGGTTGTTCAACTGGCAGCTTTGCCGGCACATCTCCAAGCAATGAGGCAGCTCCGCGCTGTCTGACAGTGTCACTTTGGCACCGCATTTAGCGGCCACGATGCCTGGAAGGCTCACTCCAGCTCCAATCTAAAAAAGATGGCATTTTAAAACTGGAATTTATGGTCTAAGAAGTTCCAAAATGTATTGATTGCCAAAAGCAGTGCAGGCATTGCATTGATGGCAAAACAAGTTATCTAGGAGCAAGCACTGCTTTCGTGCTAACATGCCTTTAATCGAAGCACTTTTGGGAGAATGTGGAGGCCAGCCTGGGTTAGAGATCCTGCTGTCCATGCTAAAAGAATTAGAGTTCAGCACCACCAAAGTAAAAGGCAGCCAACCCAGTGTGGTGGCCCAGTCTTAATCCTCCATGAAGGAGGAGCTCTGCAAGTTCAAGGACAGCCAGGGTTACATAAACTCCATCTCCTGGCCCCCCTTGCTGGTAACCTACCTCAAAAATCTCTCCTCCCCCCTCAAAGGGCTGGGGGGTGGTTTGAAGGCACACGAAGTGACAGGAGGCCCTGGTCCACCCATTCCCTCTTCCTACTTGTGAATAATAAAAATGTGATGGGGATGTAGGCTGATAGCGTGCTTGCCTAAGATCCTGGGTTGGAGCCCCAGCCCCAAATCAAGCCAGATGTGAATGCCTGTGATTCTAGCACTTGGGGATTTGAGATAGTAGGATAAGAAAGTTCGAGGTCTTCATCCTCAGCTGCACGGCCAGTTTAGGACAGCCTGGACTACTTAATTTGGACCTTTGAAGCAGCCAAGCCACCCAATTTGTAGACTAAAGCCTAAAAATACGCATGAAGACAGATGTGGAAACTGCAAGGACCCCATACCTCTAAAACAGCCTTTTCTGGAAGCCAGCTTCTGTGAAACCACAGGTACTGGGCCAGCACCACAGCACAGGGCCAGACATACATTCCATACTGGAGATGGAGGACCTGAAAAGAATGTTCAATATCCAATAATGTCAGGCACTGTCACCTACAAAAATTACAACTGTGAGGACACAACCCAGGGGTAGGGTAATTACTGCCTCAATCCTGACTGAGTCCTGAGAGTATATATAATCTGAACCAGTTTCCACTGGTTTTTCATTTAGTGCCTTGAGATTCAGGGACCATTCTGACCAGGCATGGCTCTCAAGAAGTACATATCCCACTAGAGAATGATAGGCCAGAAGCAAGATACAGTAAGGTGGGGTCAGGGTGATATGAGGCCTAACTGGGAGTGAGGCAGGCAGGGTTAAAAGGATGGCTCAGGCAAAGGCTGCAGGTCTGACCAGACAGTTGCCACAGAAATGCCTGTGCAATGCTGTGAAGGTCACAGGGTAAGCACGGTCCTGACCTGGGCATCCCATTGGTCACCATAAGACATTTGGCTTTAACCACAACTCAACGTAAATGCTAATAGCAACGAGTATAGTCCTAAGGACATTCTGAAAGACATAGGGTTGGAAGGAAGTAGTAAAGCCTTTGGAAAGAACTAGAGTCATATAGTGTGTGGTGCTACACATCTGTAATCCAACACAAAACAGGAAAATCACTGCAAGTTCAAGCCCACCCTGGTCTATACAGTTGCAGGCCGACCAGCCAGTGATATACAGCTGTCTTTAAACACATACAAACAACAAAAACTAGATCCAGAAGGCACAGTATACGGAGGGAAGAGCCCATACTTGAGTGAGCCTACCTGAGTGCAAACTAGATCTAGCCGGTTCCCTCACCAGCAAGTACTGATGCAGAGCACTCCATTAGCGTTAAAACTCAGACTGCAAGCCTCATCATGGAATGCTTGAAATAGGCTAACAAGCTAGGAATCAGGTTCAAAATTTAATCATTCACCCTAGTGGGTACAAACTAACCCTACCTCCTTAATCCCAGCATTTGGGAGGCAGAGGTAGGAGGATCTCAGTGAGTTTGAGGCCAGCCTGAGACTACAGCAGAGTGAATTCCAGGTCAGCCTGGGCTAGAGTGAGATCCTATCTCAAACCCTCCCCATCAAAAAACATAAACAAAATGATGTCTGGGTGGGGCTGGGAAGATGACATAAGGACCTGAGTTCAGATTCCCAGAATCCCTATGAAGCTGTGTACAGTCAAGAGACTCCCTGGAAACTCACAGGCCAGCTAGCCCTGCATATATATAGTAGCAAATGAGAGACCGTGCCTCAAGGTAGAGGGCAAGGTCAGAAACCCAAGGTTGTCCTCTGACCACACATACCACATGCATGCACCAACACATACACACAACAGTGCCTACCTGAGTAGGGTGGGGGTTGGGGACTTGAGGCAGAAGAACCCGTTTTGAGGCAAGCCTGGACTCATCAGCAAGATACTATCCCCAAAACTCAAAATCAGTGTCTATGCATAAAAGCTTGTCTCAAAAACAAACTGGTCGTGTTGGCTCACACCTATAATCCCAACACTCAGGAAGCTGAGGTAGGAGAATTGTCATGAGTTTGAGGTAGAGTAAAACAATATTTCAAAAGTTTTTTTTTTTTTTTAATTGGGCGTGGTGGTTCACACCTTTAATCCCAGCACTCAGGAGACAGAGATGGGAGGATCTCCATGAGTTCCAGTCCACCCTGAGACTACACAGTGAATGTCAGGTCAGCCTGGGCAAGTGTGAGACCCTACCTCAAAGAACCAAAAGAAAAGCCAGGAGTGGTGGTGCATGCCTTTAATCCCAGCACTCTACCTCAAAAAAAAAAATTTTTTTTAAATACATATGCCTCAAACATGCAAGACAGATGTTGTGGCATAGTATGGATAAACGAACTGAGTATGATGATACCTGAGTATGACATACAGCCCAATGAAAGATGTCTCCAGCAGAATTGTATAGATTTGGGTGCAAAGAAACAAGATCTCAACGCTTGTACATATTTTTTGTTTTCTTTTTTCATGGTAGGGTCTTGTTCTAGCTCAGGCTGACCTGAAAATCATTAGTCTCAGAGTGGCCTTGAACTCATGGTGATCCTACCTCTGCCTCCTGAGTGCTGATAAAGATGTGCACCACCATGCTCAGCTGCAAATTTAAGTTTTTGACATGAAATTACTTGAAGGCTAGCAGAAGTGAGTCCTAGTCCAGTCTTTTAGCATCTCTCGTGCTGTTTCTTCCTCTCTGACATGGATTACTAATGAGGCAGAATAAAGAGACAGGGAAAACTCAGGAGACATGGGAAGGAACAGGAGTCACTCATACCCGGGTCTCCTTGAAACCTCAAGAAATTCAACACACACAAAAATTCACTGCTGCCTGCATGAAGACAATACTCAGATATCTCTAGTAAGAATGCTAAAATAGCAAATGGGCAGGGAGTTGTGGTGCGGCGTCTTTTTATTCCAGCACTTGGGAGACAGGGGTAATATGATCACTGTGAGTTTGAGGCCAGCCTGAGACTAAATAGTGAATTCCAGGTCAGCCTGGGCTACAAAGAGACCCTACCTTGAAAAACCAAAACAAAAAAGTAAATAACCTTCCTTGTGGACAGTGTATTTGATCTTTGAGTTTAACCTGACTCCTTTCCTGCTAAACATCAAGAATCTCACAAGATTATGAACATGTCTTGTGACCTAGTAAATTTATGGGTTTCCTCAACCTTTGTGACCTATGGCTTTGTCTTACCAGTCTGTAAAACTATCCAAGGAACCAGCCTAGATCTCATTTATGAAAAGAAAAAAATCCATGGACTTGGGAGATGGCTCAGTGGTTAAGACACTTGCCTGAAAAGCCTAATGACCTGAGTTTGATTCCCCAGCTACCCACATAAAGCCAGATGCACAAAGTGGCACGTGCATCTATGTGGGTACTGGAGAACTGAACTTGGGCTAGCAGGCTTTGCAAGCAAGTATCTTTGAACTCTGAACCATTTCCTCAGACCTTGTCCTGAATTTTTTTTTCCCAGCATAGTCAAGAATCCTGGCTTCACCAGGCAGGGTGGCGCATGCCTTTAACCCCAGCACTCAGGAGGCAAAGGTAGGAGGATCGCTATGAGTCTGAGGCCAGCCTGAGACTACAGAGTAAACTCCAGGTCAGCCTGGGCTTAGAGACTCTACTTTAATCAAACAAACAAACAAACAAACAAAAACCTGGCTTCACCCCCTAGAAGTGTGAAATGAACTCTCTGGCTGCCCAGGGTTGCATCTCCCATGCAACACCTACCTGATCTGCTACGGCATGAAAGCGCCCTGAAAACCTAAACCTTATAGGAAATCGCTCTTAACACACTTTGGGGTAGCTGTAAGTTCAAAGAAGCCATAGGCAATGCAACTTTATTAGGGCATTGAGAGTTGGAATCCTTAGTATCCAAAATTAACATAAGTGGAAATTCGAAAAAAAATGCATAATGTTTAGTAACAGAAACCATTTTATAAAACCACTGAAAAAAAGTGGCGGGCTGGAGAGATGGCTCAGCGGGTAAGGCACTTGCCTCCAGTGCCTAAGGCCCCGGTTCAATTCCCCAGGACCCATATAAGTCAGACCCACAAGGTGGTGGCCCTGGTGCGCTCTCTCTCTCTCTCCCTCTCTGCTTGAAAATGAATATTTTTTTTAAAAAAAAAAAGTGGCAACGTGGGAATGAGCATGTAGGTCAAGGGGCGGGAGGCCCCGGGCGGCATCCCCAGCACCTGGGGGAGGTGGAGGCGGGAGAGTCGCGAGTGCAAGCTCATCTCAGGCTACACAGCAATTTCGGAGACCGTCTTCGGCTACAAGAGGGCCTGTCTGCGAAGTACGCAAAGGCGGGAAAGGGGGATGGGGTGGGGATGAGAAGGAAAAGAGGGAGGGGAGGAGAGAGGAGCGCGGGGGGAGAAAGATGGGTAGAGAAAAAATGGAGGGGAGGGAAGAGGAAGAGCAGAGAAAAAGGGAGTGGAGGGAGGAAGGAAGAAGAGAACGTGGCCGGCCCTGGGTTCCAACCCTCCGCGCCTCCGCACGCACCTGCGGCACGCGAACCTCCAGCACGAGCGCGTCGGCTCCGGGGCCCGGCTCCCCCCGGAACCGGAAGCGCCGGGCCCCGGCCGCCAGCCCGCCGTCGTCCACGGCTTCGCGCAAGGCACGCAGGGCCCGGGCCGCCAGGCCGCCAGGCCGCCGTCCTGCACGGCGGCGGCTTCGCGCAAGGCACGCCGGGCCCACACGCAGCGTGCCTCTCGACCCCCCCGGCCGGAAGTCAGCCAGACGCGGCTGCGCCCCCCAGCGGCGGGGAGGGGCAAGGCGGCACTGACGTCATCAGACGCGACCTTCCCATCATGGCGCCCGCCCGCCCGGTGCGCTGGAGGGCGGGTCTCACCGTGTCCGAGGCCAATGGTTGACCGCGGGCGACGGTGGGGCGGAGAGGACGGCCTCTACTCGCCCAACCCGAAGCTCCGGAGGCGGTAGACCAGTGAATTTTCTGGAAGGCGACTAGAAACGGGTCCGGGCAGTAGCGAAGGGCGTGCGGGCGCCGCCGGGGCTGGGGAGGAAGCGAGCTGCGCCGAGGTCGTCGTGGAGCCCGCCGCCGATCCCCGCGCCATGAACCACAAGAGCAAGAAGCGGATCCGCGAGGCCAAGCGCAGCGCGCGGCCCGAGCTCAAGGACTCGCTGGATTGGACGCGGCATAACTACTACGAGAGCTTCCCGCTGAGCCCCGCGGCCGTGGCGGTGAGCGCGCGTGGGGCCGCCGCCCCGCACCCCTTTCGAGGGGGTCCAAGCTCCCCTTCTCCCGGCTGGTAGGGATGGCACGTGGGCGCCCCTCCTCCAGGAAGACATGGTGCAGATGTGTGTCATTGCTAATTGTCCCTAGCCGCGACCCGTCTGATTAACTGTTTTAACTGTGCAGGTCTTATTATCATCATCATCATCATTATTACTCTTTTAATTCCTCCAGGATAACGTGGAAAGGGCCGATGCTTTACAGTTGTCAGTGGAAGAATTTGTGGAGCGCTATGAAAGGCCCTACAAGCCCGTGGTTCTGCTGAACGCTCAAGAAGGCTGGTCTGCGCAGGAGAAATGGACTCTGGAGCGCCTCAAAAGGAAATACCGCAACCAGAAGTTCAAGTGCGGTGAGGATAATGATGGCTACTCGGTGAAGATGAAGATGAAATATTACATCGAGTACATGGAGAGCACTCGAGATGACAGCCCCCTCTACATTTTTGACAGCAGCTACGGTGAACACCCCAAAAGGAAGAAACTTCTGGAAGACTACAAGGTGCCCAAATTTTTCACAGATGACCTTTTCCAGTACGCAGGGGAAAAGCGCAGGCCGCCCTATAGGTAAATATTCCACAGTTAAGTACTTAAAAATCTCAATGACAGCATGAATTAGTAGAACTCAGTCTTGGGAGCAGCTTCCAAGATGGTGAGGGGTTCCTTTGTCTGCACAGTGACTCATTTTTAGGAGCCTGCTTACAGAAGCTGGAGATTTAAATGTACAGTTAGAGTTGAGCCACCGATTATTAAAAAACAAAACAAAACAAAAAACTATTTAAAGGTGGCAGGGAGGTTGCTGGGAGTCTGAGGCCAGCCTGGCTAGTATGAGACCCTGTGTTTTGTTTTGTTTTGAGACACAGTATCATGTTTCCCAGGTTGGCCTTGAATTCATTATGTAGCTGAGGATCTGAGAATGACCTTGACCTCCTGCTTTCACCTCCCAAGTGTGGGATTGCAGGTGTGTACCACCATAGTTAAGTAATAACGTCAGTCTATCTTCAGCCCACTTAGTTCATTCAGAATTTTTACAGTATGTGTATTAAAGATGACAATGAGCTGAGCATGGTAGCATGCTCCTGTAACCCCTGCCCTCAGGAGTCTGAGGTAGGAGAATTGCAGTCAGTTCAAAGCCAACCTGGGCTAGAATGAGGCCCTGCCTTAAAAAAAAAAAAAAAAAAAAGGACAACACGCTAACATAACTTGCCAGGTGTCATGTCATAGAAACTTCCTGAACTGTCAAGTGAGTTGAGTGACCCTTCACATCTTGGTGTTTCCATCTTGTAGGTGGTTTGTGATGGGGCCGCCACGGTCTGGAACCGGGATTCACATTGACCCTCTGGGAACCAGTGCCTGGAATGCTTTAGTTCAGGGCCACAAGCGCTGGTGCCTGTTCCCCACAAGCACTCCCCGAGAACTCATCAAGGTGACCCGAGAAGAAGGAGGGAACCAGCAAGACGAAGCAATTACCTGGTTTAATGTTATTTATCCTCGGACACAACTTCCAACCTGGCCACCTGAATTTAAAGCCCTAGAAATCTTACAAAAACCAGGAGAGACTGTCTTTGTCCCAGGTATAGCTGAGATGGAAGAATGTGTATAATTTCCTCTGTCCCCAGTGCCGGGCATGGAACCCAGGGCCTGGCCCATACTAGACAAGGGTTACATCCCTGAACTACACCCCAGCCCTGAGTATATTCTAGAATTGAACTAAGTTGTCTTGCCATTTTTGAGTACAGTCATAGAAGGAGACCAAAAAGCCACTTTGCCTGGTACACTCCCAGACATTGTGATGGTAGTAAGTGTTGGCTCTCGGGCATAGGGAAAGAGAGCTCTTGTGCACAAGGTCACTCTAGCCCAGGCTGACCTGGAATTCACTATGCAGTCTCAGGCTGGCCTCGAACTCACAGTGATCCTCCTACCTCTACCTCCAGAGTGCTGGGATTAAAGGTGTGCACCACTATGTCCGGCCCCTTTTTGTCCACATTTCTTATATTTCTTATGTCTCTGTCTTCAGTGCTGGAGAGTGAACCAGGTTCTGCCTGTGTCTGTAACTGTGTTTTGATTGTAACACTGGTTGGGTTGAGTATACAAATCACAGCCAGGCAGCTGCACTTGGATAGATGTTTATTGAAGTGAGGGTATTTAAGGTGGGGGTCCTCCTCCTAGAACTTCTGCCTTTACAGTTTTGGTCACAGCTTTTGAGTTAACAGGGGTCAACAAACTTTTCATGGAAAAGACCAGAAATGAAATGCTAAGGCACTCTGAGCCAGGTGGTCTCAGTTGCGCATCTCTGGCTCTTAGGAAAGCAGCCGCAGACGCACGACTGCCCGTGTATCTACACAACCAAGTCATTTGCCATCATTGGTCAGGAGCTGTGTTCTCTCATGTGTCTGAGCTGTCTCTTGCATATGGGAACCTGTGGTGTTGGTGTCCATAGTAACTGTGTATGGATCGAGCCCTGCTGAATTACTCATTTGTTGGATTTCAGGAGGCTGGTGGCATGTTGTCCTCAATCTTGACACTACCATTGCCATCACCCAGAATTTTGCCAGCAGTACCAACTTCCCTGTTGTGTGGCACAAGACGGTAAGAGGGAGGCCAAAGTTATCAAGGAAGTGGTACAGGTGAGAGACCTTTTTTCCCTACTTTTGCTGTGTTCTGGTTCCTACCCCACAGATGTGGAAAGTCCTCCACTTCTGTACTGTGCTGGATTTAGGCATGGGAAGTTCATAAACCCTGTAGCAGAGAGAGGGTCAAAGGTCAGGGCTAGTTGTCAGGAAGTTTGCCAGCCTCCAGGTAGCAGGGTGAGGCCCTGCATGTTTGATCAAATCTGCCCAGGCAAACCATGGTCACAATTGGAATTGTTTTTCATTCTCTCTCTCTTTCTCTCTCTCTCTCTCTCTCTCTCTCTCTCTCTCTCTCTCTCTCTCTCTCTGTTTTATTTTTGAAAACTAGAGCTAGTGAGAAACCCTTTTGGTTCAGTTTTATTTTGCTCACTTTTTTTAACCTGGAAGCACTATTCATTTGAACTTACTACCTTCAGTTCTTGTGAGAGAGGCAACTGCCCTGGAGACTTAGCTCCTCTGTTTATCCACAGAACAGATACAGCACGGGCAGCGGCAGTGCAAGCCACCCCCAGCCACCCCGTGCCACTGTGTCCCAACCCTGACCTGGAGGGACCAGCTCTCGGGGTAAGAGAGGGATTCTGGCGGGCAGTGCTCTGCCTCCCTGCTGAGAGGCCAGCAAGGGTGGTGGCTTCTGTTCCCTTTGGACTCTTGGGCACATGAGTTCCACTGACTCTGCCCTGTAGGCCACTGTGTGCTGTGGCAAGGTTAGCCCAAGGCCTCAGCACACAGCAGGTCTTTTGTCGCTGGTCTCAGTGGACACCAGGTTAGGTTGCTGCTGGGGAGGGCTGCTGCCCTGAGAGTCAGTTCATTTTCTCTCCCAAGTGAGGGGGGCGGTCTCTTGTGTGACACTATTTCTTATAAGCTTAATTGTTTCTACACTTTCCAGTAGAATCTAAATCTCCCCTCCCCCCTCCACTAACACCGTGCTATGAGAAGGATAGGTTTTTTTGTTGTTTTTAAAATCAGCCAAGAAAGATTCAGGGAGAAAAGTTAGAAAAGGAGCCATGTTTGCCAAGGGAGAATTCAAGATTCGCCTGGGACGTGTGGCCTCTGGGGGCAGTGGGGCTGGCTCGCTCTACAGGCCGTGGTAAATGGTATACACATACAATAAAATATATAGTTGCCCTTCAGAAAAACGTGGGCAGCCTTTGCAGGTCTGTTCCCAGCCTGAGTGTTTCTCCTGGAACCACTCTGAGCCAATGTCCTAGGCATTTCCAGAGGTTCGTAAGTGACGCAGGCCTCACTTGAGCCTGTGTCATCTTGAGTACATGTCGCCACCTGTCACAGCACTGAGAACCAGGCCTCTTGCCCCTCAGGATCTTGAAGCAGGAACACCCTGAGCTGGCAGTCCTGGCCGACTCTGTGGACCTCCAGGAGTCCACTGGCATTGCCTCGGACAGCTCCAGCGACTCCTCCAGCTCCTCCAGCTCCAGCTCTTCGGACTCAGACTCAGAGGTGAGGGAGGCCCAGCTCACCTGCCCCGCCGCCCAGGTCGCAGGGAGTCCAATAGCTGCAAGTGCCACTGATCCACCAGTGGGGACCTGCACCCATTTTACAGCTTTGTGCCTGTGAGCAATGGTGTTGGGGGTGCAATGCCATACTGCTTTAACATAAGCTCCTTGTGACCTGCTTCAGCTAACAGGAATGCAGAGTGAGCGGGTCCTATGCCCTTAGCAGATGGAGCAGCTGGCTCCCTGGGGAAACTCGGGGCTGTATCTCTGCTTGACACATCTTGCTCTGTTGGTGGAGTAGAATTCACAGCAATTTCAGAATGCTAAGTGAAATATTTTATAGTGGAGTTTTAATTTCAAACATAGACTCTTTCCATGAGAGAACAGTAGGAGACCCTTGGCTTCTGAGGGATGCCTGTAGTAACTGGGAAAAGAAACCCCCAAGCAACGGTCTCTTAGCCTGTGTTGGGGACTGTCTTCAATGACTGCTTTGTTCTGGGAGAAAGGGATCGATTGGTCCTATCTCCATGGACACAGTGTCATGAAGTAGACTGACACCTATCACCAAGTTACTCAGAAGGCTGAGGCAGGATGGTGAGTTTGAGGCTGGTATGGCAGCTCAGCAGTAGAACACTTGCCCCGATGGGGAAAGCAGTGGCTTGCATCTAGGTTGTTGAAGCTTGTCTTTCCTCCCGTGTCCAGTGTGAGTCTGGTTCTGAAGGTGACGGGACAGCACACCGGAGGAAGAAGAGGAGGACGTGCAGCATGGTGGGGAATGGGGACACCACCTCTCAGGACGACTGCGTGAGCAAAGAGCGCAGCTCCTCCAGGTGACTGCATGGCTGCTACTGGCTAGCAGCCAGGACAGGCCCAGGGAGGGCTGACGTGTCACAGAATGAGGACACTCTCAGAATGGGGACCCAGGGCACTTGCCACAGTGGGTTCTTCTCACAATCTGTTTTATCATAATGGCAGGGTGTGTGTGGACGGTGCCAAGGAAGCCCTTTATCTATTTAATAAAGCGAGTCTGTTTTATATCCTGGCCGTTCTCTTCTGGGCACACCAGAGTCTTGTGGTGCTCCTTTCCTGTGGTCTGGGGGGCTGGAGCACGAGGGGTGCCGGGTGGGCTGCCATGCCTTTGGAGACTGAGCAAGACTTCTTGCCCTGCTGCTGGAGTGATGATTCCATGGCAGACCACCGCAAAGAGCATGGTGGCTCGCCTTTAATCCTAGCACTCAGAAGGCTGAGGTAGAAGGATCCATGTGAGTTCAGGGCCATCCTGGGCCTATAGAGTTAGTTCCAGGTCAGCCTGGGATAGAGTGAAACCCTCCCTGAAAAAAAAAAAAAAAACATACATATATATATGTCATGCCTCCAAACTTGTCTTAAAACTGAAGTTTGACTTCACAACCAAAAACAATCTGCCCGCACCTGCCCCTTGTGTGTGGTGTGACAGATCATGTGAAGGGTGTTCGCTGTGTACATACCTAGGGTCTTTACATCCCAGAAGTGATGTAAAGATTTTCAGTGTGCTGGTTGAGGTGTTGAGAGGTCATGAGGAGATAGTAAAAGTACCTGACTTCCTGGCTTCTTGGGGTCTGAAGGCCATGATTGCTGCAGGTGACAATGTTCCTTTGTCTCTGAGCAAGTGAGCATCTCCTTAAATAAATTACAAAATTCCAGAACTCACGTTGCTTCTCTGCCTTCTAAGTGAGGCTGGAATTTATTGGGCTAGCGTGTTCATTTTGGCATCGTGGTTGCCCTTTCCACGCCATATCTAGATGTATTCTCCTGCCTTTAAGTTTCATGTACTTGGGTTTTTTGTTGTTGTTTTGTTTTTTCGAGGTAGGGTCTCACTCTAGCCCAGGCTGACCTGGCACTCAGTCCCAGGCTGGCCTTGAATTCTCAGCAATCTTCCTACCTTTGCCAAGTGCTGGGATTAAAGGCTTGTACCATCACACCTAGCAAGTTTCATGTACTTGTATCTGCTTGACAAGGCACTGTAATTTGTAGCAGGGAGGTCTGGGATTTACTCATTTTAGCCAGGGACATTTGAAACAGGGACTCTACATAGCCCAGGCTGGCTAGAATTCAGAATCTTCCTGCCACAGGCAGGCTCCTTCCTCAGTACTGGAATTATGGGCATGTACTCCCCCAGTCAGCCCTGGGGCTCTGGTGTCAGCTACAGTCTGACTTTGACTTTGGGTGCTGAACTCTGTCTGCATGCTGATTATAGGCAGTTGTGCTTTCCTTGGCAGGATTAGGGACACTTGTGGAGGCCGGTCTCATCCCTGAGCAAATAAGGAGATACCCTGAGGTGGTTCCTGTGAAACCTGTTGACGGCCACCCAGCCCAGTGCTTGAGTCTCCTGCCCTGTCTTCTCTGTCTTCTTTGCCTGTGGGTTTCCTTCTCTGGCCTGAGCTCCTGTCTTCAGTCAGATGCTGGTCCTCCTGCTCATTCACACTAGGTGTGCTCGGGATGCACTGGCACTGACATGCTGGTGGGAAGAAGGCGCTGCTGCTGTCTTCTTCACAATTATGCTGGTCAACCTGAAGACCAGGAGGTGTAGGTGACCTTTCAGCACCTCTGTGCCTGTCACCTCACTGCTGCTGGTAAGGAACAGCCGGCTGTACAAACAGAAGCAGAGACAGGGTGGTGAGTGGCTTTGATCTGTGAGACAATCCTGTAAGAAGTGCTGTGAGCGTGAGCTGCCTGCCTGAATGTCACTCCAAGCTACGTTCCTGGCCAGTGACCCAGCCTTGTGCCCTGCACCATCACCCACTGCTTGGTACTGAATTGGGGATCCTCGTTCTGTCCAGTTGGAGGCTGTGAAATCTCAACTGGTCTATTTGGGGGTACAGTGGGTGGCACATTAGGGTCTTAGGAAAGGAATTCTTTTTCATCTTAGAACCTGGGTTATAAATAGACCGGGTTCTGATAGGACAGTTTCTCCACACCTGATCCATGAGTAAGGAGCACACTCTGAAAGTAATGCGATGACCAGTGAGCCCCCTGCAGCTAGCCCCCTGGCTTCACCATGGCTCATGCTACCTGTGGGGAACAGCCCAGGGGTGGGTTCTTCTGGATAGATCCGGTGGGATTCAGTGCTGATCGGCAGGCTCCCTCTCACTCTAGACTCACCTGCTTGCCTTAATCTGTCCAAGGTCATTTAGGTCAGTAGAGAGGCTTGTCACTCACTGCTGCTTGGGTGCATCTGCATCAGTGGATGCCTTGGAAGTGGGTGGCACTGACTCAGCACCTCTGAGACTGATGACAAGGGACTTCCAGGTCTCTGCCCAGCAGCAGGTTCTCTGTGGACACAGGTGGCCTTAAGGAGTGGCCTGGGACTTGACTTTACTCTTAGTTCAGTTTTCTGCATCCTGAATCTCCAATCAGCTTGTGGCTGGTGGAGGGGAGAAGCTCTCCTTTCCTGGGAGGCAGCTTGTGTCTCACTGCTGGGAACTGTCCCGTCCTCCTCCCCGCCTGTATCAGCAGCTCCCTCTGGTCTCCCTTGAGGTGTGTGATAAGCCAACTCCGAATGTAGAATCTTAGATTTATTGCCATCTTAAGTAACTTTTTGTTTTCTTGTGTTACTATTAGAATGTCCCATTTGCCCTTTCCAACTACTGTCTCCCAACTTCAGTTTTAAACAGATAAACCTAGTGTGATAGTGCCTCCTGTAGTCCCAGCTGCTGAGGAGGCTGGATGGAGGTGGGGTCACTTGAACTCAGGAGTTCAAGACCAGTTCTGTGTAAAACAAAAAATGAAACAAGAACAGTACATACCTGTAATTCCAGCTCTTTGGAAGTGGAGGCTCAGGTGTTCAAAGACAGCCTTGGATATGTGAGATCCTGTCTCAAAAAAGTAAAAGAGGGACTGGGGAGGTTTCTCAGTGCTTAAAGACCCCTTGTAAAGCCTGCTGGCCAGGTTCAATGCCCAACACCCATGTAAAGCCAGATGCAAAGTGGTCTACCCATCTGTGGTCCCAGGCACTTATGACAGTGGGAAGTGGATCCAGGAGAGCTGCAGCCTGGCAGTGGAAGAGACCCTTAAGGCTGTCCTCTGATTTCCACACACATGCAACCAGCAACAACAATAAAAAAAAAGTTAAACTGAAATAAGTAGCCAAAGAAGAGAGCTCTTTGCCACCAGGGGGATGATGGGACACATTGTCAGTGGCCTGGGTGGTTGGACAGAAATTTGAAATGGAAAGATCAGGCACTCAGTTCACTACCTGGTGGCCTCCTGATCAGCCACAGCCACAGCCATCTCCTGGAAGTGGCTGGGTGCTCCAGACTGCTCTGGCCAGCCCTGGGGTTCAACAACCTCTCTTACTGCCCCACTTCATATGTAGGCAGAGCAAGGACAAGGTCAGGGAGTGTGTGAGACTGGTGACCCGGACTCCAACGGCACTCACCACCTGTTCCCTCCCACCTGGCATGAGCCTGAAAGATGTCAGGTTTTGGAAAGTGAAGGATGCAACATTAGACCATTTCCTGGCACAACTCCGAATTGACAGCTGGTCTTGCTAAAACCAAAGAGTTGGGTCCTGAGCGAAGGAATTCTGGGTTGAGAACGCAGCCCACCATCAGTCCAGAGAAACTTGGCCCTGCACGGGAGCCTCTGAACTTACTAGTCCTGGGGTATTTTTGTCTACTTAGTAATTCAAGAGTTCAGCAAGTTTGTGTCAGCAGGTGCGGGCCTGGCCCCCGACTTCGTGGAGCCCAGTGGGCTCCAAGTGGTTCATGGGATAGCTGGTCAGGCAGAGACTCCATTTCCACAGCCAGAAGTCAAGTGCAGCCCTCACCAAATGCAGGCCAATCTACTAAGGATAGGTGTGAGTGCTGAGGCTTGAGACAGGAGCAGGCATGTAGCATGGTGAAAGGTTCTGTCTAGGAGGTACGTGTGTAAGGATACCGCTTAGTTTCCTTGGACTGTAGCATTCCCTCGGTTATTTCAGTGTGTGTGCAGATGGGCTCAGGGTTGTCTGGCTCGTCCTAATTGGCCCCCCATGGGTTTTTCCATCCATGGTTTCCAGCATGGATGTGGGGCCCCTACTAAGTGGCTCTGAACGTTTCACTGTTTGCTCCAAGCCTCAAACCACCTAGCCGCAGGAATATGTCCAGCAGGAACTGCCCTGGTGCCGAGCACCCGGGCTCCCCATGGGTTCTGCATCTCTAATAGGGGCTCTGATGCTGTGCGTCTGCCATTGAATCGGCGGTTTTTAATTTTCATTTGGATAAAACTTGTTCATTTTAAATAAAGTGGACTTGGAGTTGTACTTATTTATTTTAAATACTTTTATTTATTTGAGAGAGCGACAGACACACAGAATACTCCAAACACATGTAACACCGTGCATCTGGCTTTACGTGGGTACTGGGGAATTGAACCCAGGCAGTTAGGCTTTGGAAGCACGCACCTTTAACAACTGAGCAATTTCCCCAGCCCCTATTATTATTTTTGTTTTTCAAGGTAGGGTCTCACTCTAGCCCAGGCTGACCTGGAATTCACTATGTAGTCTCAGGGTGGCCTTGAACTCACAGCAGTCCTCCTACCTCTGCCTCCTGAGTGCTGGGATTAAAGGCGTGCGCCACCACACCCGGCTCAGCCCTTATTATTTTAAAAAAATTTTTTTTTATTTGTAAGTGGAGAGAAGAGAATGGGTGCACCAGCCAGCTGCTGGAAACACACTAGATACATGCACCATCTGGCTTTACATGGGAAATCAAACCCAGGTTCTGCTTTGCAGGCAAGCAACGTAACCTCTGAGCCATCTCTCCAGTCACTGTTTCTTTAAAGTCATTAGGAGGTGATCCATCCACAGAAAATGACCTCCTTAAATACATACCATCTTGCTTGTAGTCCAGGCTAGCTTTCAACTTGAGATATTCTGGCCTCATCCTCATGGGTGCTGAAATGATGTCTGGCTAAAAATATACTTTAAAACATTGGGATGGGCCAGGAGCACTTGGAAGGCTGAGGTAGAAAGATCACTGAATTTGAGACCAGCCTGGGACTAAAGAGTGAGTTCCAGGTCAGCCTGGGCTAGAGTGAGACCCTACGTGGGACGGGAAAGGGGTTTGGGGGCCAACCATTGGATGGGAGTGGGTGTGGTGATTCAAGCCTGTAGCTCCGATATTTGTGAGGCTGGGAAGGATTGCTACACTTCCAGGCCATTCTTTTTTTCTGTGTTGATTTTCAAGGTTAGGGTCTCTAGCCCAGGTTGACTTGGAACTCACTATATAGTACCAGGCTGGCCTTGAACTCACAGCAGTCCTATCTCTGCCTCCCAAGTGCTGGGATTAAGGGCATGTGCCACCACATATCTATATATAGATAGACAAATGGGCATGATGCCAGGGCCTCTTGCCACCACAAATGAACTCCAGATGCATGTGCCACTTTGTGCATGTGACTTTATGTGGTTTACTGGGGAATTTGAACCCAGGTCATCAGGCTTTTCAAGCTACATCTTTAGTGAGCCATCTTGTCAGCCCCTTCAGGGCCATTCTTCACTACAGAATGAGAGCTTGTCACTCAAAACATTGGGAAAAAGCTGGACGTGGTGGTGCACACCTTTAATCCCAGCACTCGAGAGACAGAGGTGGGAGGATCACCATGAGTTCAAGGCCACCCTGAGACTACAGAGTGAATTCCAGGTCAGCCTGGGCTAGAGTGAGACCCTACCTCGGAAAAAAAAAAAAAAAAAAAACAGTGGGAAAGCTGGAGAGATTGCTCAGTGGTTAAAGGCACTTGCTTGTAAAGCCTGATGGCCTGTGTTTGATTCCCCAGTACCCACATAAAGCCAGATGCGCAAAGTGCCACCATACCTAGCCAAGGTTTTGTTTTGTTTATGAGTTGAGATTGCCCAGGCTGACTGTATGCTCCCAGGCTCAAGTATTCCTCCTGCCTCAACCTACCAAACAGCTGGGGTTACAGGTGTGCATTATTACCCTCAGCTGAGAATCCGCTTCCCACCTTTTTGTTTTGTTTTGTTTTGTAGTGCAGGTTGGCCTCAAACTATATTATGCAAGCTAGCCCTGATCCTTCTCGTGAATCCTTGCTTTGGACCATTAGGCCTATGTTGGGCATGGTACCTAGCAAAGCAGTGGAAGGGAGCTGAGGAGAGGGCTCAGTGGACAAAGTTGCTTGCTTCATAAGCCTGCCTACCTGAGTTTTGTCCCCCTGGCCCCCATGTAAAGCTATGGTAATGGGAGGCACAGCTGGGAGAATCCCAACAAAGCTCACGGGTCAGTTGGACTGACCTATGCAGCCACAAATCAAGAGACTCTGTCTCAAGGTAGAAGCAGAGGGTTGAGGGTGACCTCTGACCATGCATGTGCTGTGGCACACAACAGCCACACACACACACACACACACACACACACACAGGGTGAGGCATGGTAGGGAAATGTTTTTGTTCACTGCATGTTTTATACTGCTAAGCAACAGCCCTGGAAAGATCTGGAAGAACAAAACCTTCCTTCACATCCTATTACCCTGCACATTCTTAAGTATACAAAGAAAAGCCAGTAGGGAACATAGTACTGATCCAAGGAACCTGGCTTTGAATTCCAGAAATGGGTCCTGGGGGTAGCCGTGCCACAGTGAGGTCTGCTGGCTGATAGGGACAGGCCCTCAACAAGCTCATTGTGAAGCAGCTGTTGGCCATAGCAGACACATCATGATGGCATTTCCTTGTCTTTCAAGGAATTACTGCTAAAATTTCCATGAACCTTCCTGAGCTGCCTTCTGCCGTCCCCAGCCAGCAACTTATTTTTCTGAAATACTCATGGGATGCTATTTTGTAGTTGTTTGTTTTGAGGCAGGGTCTCACTCTAGCTCATGTGGAACTCACTCTGTAGCCCAAGCTGGCTTTGAACTCAGCAATCCTCCTACCTCAGCATCCTGAATGCTGGGATCATAGCCGTGAGTCGCTACATCTGGATGATTTTTTTGTCCTTGTTTAAATTTTTAATTTGTGTGTGTGTGTGTTGTGTTGTGTGGTGATGTGCCCCATGTGCTGGTCTGCGGTGGTTGAGGAGGGGTTCCCATGGTGGCTGGAGCTGAATGTTGGTGTCTTGCTCCATTGCTCTTCTTCCTGGTCTCTTTTTTAAATGTTTTATTTATTCATGAGAGAGAGAGAGAGAGAGAGAGAGAGAGAGAGAGAGAGAGAGAGAGAGAGAATAGGTACACCAGGGGCTCCAGCCTCTGCAAACAAACTCTAGACACCTGTACCACCTTGTGCATCTGGCTTTACATGGACACTGGGGAATCAAACTCGGGTCCTTCTGCTTTGCAGGCAAACGCCTTAACCGCTAAACCATCTCTCCAGCACCCTGGTCTCTTACTGACTCTGGAGCTTGTTGGGCTCCCAGGCTTCTCTCTCTGCAAATCCTGCAGGACTGGAGTCACCTAGCCTGGGTGTAGGTATAGGCGTGGCCATGCCCAGCTGTTGGTGGGATCAGGCTATCAAGCTTGCACAGGAAGCACACTTAATCACTGAGAATATTTACATGTGTGTGTCTTGTCACTACAAACAAATGTCTGTTGCACTTGTACTGTTTTCGGTGTCCTGCTTATGTGGGTCCAGGGGAATTGAGCTCTGGCTGCCAGACTTTCAAGCAACTGCCTTTAACTCCTGAACCATCTTCCCAGCCACTCTCTCTTCCTGCCCTGTTCCTCTACTACCCACAACCCTCATTTGTTTTTCAGACAAGGTCTCTAATAACCTAGGCCGGTGTGGCAAGCCAGGCTGGCCTTGAACTTACTATGTAGCCAAGGATGATCTTGAACTCTTCATCTTCCTGCCTCTACCTCTGGAGTGCTGTGGTTATAGGCGTGCACAGCCACATTTATTCTCTAAAATGAACTCAAAAAATTATTTGCAAGCAGAGAGGAGCACACTAGGGTCTCTTGTCAATACAGACAACTCCAGGTGCATGTACCAGCCACTTTGTGCATTTGGCTTTCTGTAGGTCCTGGGGACTCAAACGTCAGACTTAGCAAGCAAGCGCTGAGCCATCTCCCCAGCCCCCTCCAAGGTGAACTTCTGCACCAGTCACTTGCGCGATGAGCATTTTATACCGACTAGCAAACCAGAGCTCAGCTGCTTAAGCTGTGTCTGAAAGCGTCAGGCCAGAGCGAGGTGGGCCTTCCGGCGTGGACTCCTGCCCCCAGCATCCGTGTCACCTCCCAGGAGTGAGGCGGGGGCCGGGGCCGGGGCCGGGGCGGGGCTCTGACGGGACTCCGCCCTGGGGCTGGGCTCCGCGGCCGGGCGCGGCGGGCTCCCTCGGGGTCCCGGCGGGAGGGCGTGCGGACGCTGGGTGGCCGTGGCGCGATGGAGGCGCCGGCGGAGCTGCTGACCGTGCTGCCCGCGCTGGTCACCGCGCTGGCGCTGCTGCTCGCCTGGCTGCTGGTGCGGCGCGGGACGGCCGAGCCCGGCGGGACTCCCGACCCCTGCGCCCCGGAGCCGGCGGCGGAGCCCGAGGAGCCCGCGGAGGCGCCGGCCGAGGAGGAGGAGCAGGCGGCCGAGGCGAGGCAGGTACGGTACGCACCGGGTCGGCCCTCCCCATCCCGGGAGCCCTGGCCCCCCGGCGGGTCCGGTGGTCCCCGCAGAGTTTGCGGGCCGGACCTCCCCAGGAAGGGCAGAGCCCGCCCGCGGCCGATTCTCCCGCAGAAAGTGCCGCCAAGTGCCGGTGCCCAGCCACGGAGTTTGGTGGCGCCTTGTCCGGAGCCGCCCCTGCACGGTGGCCCCTCGGAGCCCGGCGCTCCTGGGGCATCCACGTCTCTGTGCCCCGCGGTGCCCAGACCCCCGGGCACGAGGCTCCCTTCGAGGTCTGCGGTGGAAGTTGGCTTGTCCGTGCTAAGACGGTACTTTGGGGGTTGAGGGGAAGGGAAGTTTCCAACTTGAAATCCACATTCCAGACTCCATGGGGCAGTTTTGTGAGGCCCAGAGGACGCGACTGGAAGGATCATTGCAAGCCTTTTATTGCCCTTTGCTTTGCATGCTGCATCTGGACTTGGGAAGGAAAGGTACCCGCCACCTCCTGAGCTGACCATCCGCCTAGAGCGGATGCACTAGCTTTCCACCACCCGTCCTTCCTGATGCATTTCTATAGGATAGGACACTGGCTTTCTTGGGTTACTCCTGGACCTCACCTGGGGTGTCTGGTCCTATTGTAACACTTTGTTCTTTTTCCAGGGCTTTGTTTGATGGGCAGGACAGTGAAAGCTGTGCATTGTCAGCGAGTCTGTGTGTCCCCTCTCTGTCCCTTATTGGACACAATGGTTTACACTGGGGAGGGAGCAGGCGGCAGTGAGATAGCTTAGAGGCATTTTTCTTTGCTGAGTCGGCCAGACCCCCTTCCAGGAGGCGCTTTGCTTGACAAGTGGGTGACTGATTGCATTATTAGAGTGGATCCTAACCAGCCCCTAGGAGGGATGTGAGGGGAGTCCTCCAGTGAGGAGAGCCAGCCGTGCTCCTCCAGGGAGGATGGAGTGCTGGCTGGCGAGGCACAGGTTAATTGGTTAACAGCTGGTGGGGTTTGGACCTGTGCCCATGTATTAGGTTGGCTTCCATGTTTGGGATTCCCACCTCTCTTGTGGCCTCAGGACTAGCCTCAGGCTGCCATTGGCTCTCCATCAGCCCCATTGACAAATCGCTCCTTTATTGTCCAGCAGCAGTTTCTAGACAGAAGCCCAAGATGTCATTCAGTGGCACCTAGTCCTATCTTAGCCATCTGGGGTGCTTGTTTTCAAGGTAGGTTCTCATTCTATCTTGGGTTGACCTGGAACTCACTCCATGGTCCCAGATTGGTCTTGAACTCACAACAAGCCTACCACTTCTGCTGGCATTAAAGGCATGCACCAAACCTGGGTCAAGGTTTCTCACTGTGGATTCTCTCTCTGCTGTTCTTTGCCGTGCTTGCCACAAGCTTCCAGAAAATCCCCCCTGTGTGCCTCCCATCTTGCCAGCAGCAGCAGTGTGCTGGGATGACGGAAACTTGCCACAGATTTTAACATGAGGTCTGGGGACTGAGCCCAGAGACTAGAGCCCGACTGACAACACTGAGCCATCTCTCCAGCCTAGGAGAGAACTTCTTAAAGAACTTTCTAAAAGGCCACCTGGGTTCTTGGCACAGACACTATCTAATGTCAGCGGCTTCATTGTAATTCCCATAATTCGCCCATCTGGATAGATAAACTTTTTCTGACACCAGTAGGTGCTTTGGCATTTTGTTTTGTTTGATCGGTTGGTTGAGACAGGATCTCATGTAAACCAGGCTAATCTTGAACTCCCAAACCTCCTGTCTCCACTTCCTATGTGGCACCAGTCTGGCTGAATGGGCACTTTGAAGAACATGGTAAGATACAGACAGGGAGTTCACCTCCTGCAGACTGGAGACAGTCCAACACAGCAGGTGAGGTCAGGCTATCCCAGATGAGCGCAGAGCCCCAGCTCTTTCAGAATCGACTAGCCCTCTTCCACTTCTGCAGATGTCCTGGGTCAGGACTGGCAAGATACAGATATCCAGCCGGGCGTGGTGGCTCACACCTTTAATTCCAGCACTCGGGAGGCAGAGGTAGGAGGATTGCCATGAGTTTGAGGCCAACCTGAGACTACATAGTGAATTCTGGGTCACCATTGGCTAGAATGAGACCCTACCTTGATAAATGAAAGAAAGAAAGAAAGAAAGAAAGAAGAAAGAAAGAGAAAGAAAGAAAGGAAAGGAAGGAAGGAAGGGAAGAAAGAAAGAAAGAAAGAAAGAAAGAAAGAAGAAAGAAAGAAAGAAAGATTGCCTTGCAATAGACCCAGGCATTTCTAAGCATTTCCAGTGCTTGCTTCTTTTTAAAATGTTTTATTTGCTTATTGGCAACAGAGAGTGTATGAGTGAGTGTATGGATATGCCAGAGCATCTTGCCACATCTGGCTTTACATGGGTACTGGGACATTGAAATTAGGCTGACAGGCTTTACAAGCAAGCACCTTTAACCACTGAGCCATCTCTCCAGCCCAACATTAAAAAATATTATTTATTCATTTGAGAGAGAAAGAATGAATATGGGTGTGCCAGGGCCTCCTGCCACTGCAGACAAAGGCCAGACACATGTGCCACTTTGAACATCTGGCTTTACATGGGTACGGGGGATAGAACTCTGGATGTCAGGTTTTGCAAGCAAGTCCCTTTAACTGCTGAGCCATCTCTCCGACCCTCTTTTTTTTTTAATTTATACTAATTTTTTTTAAACTTTGCTTTTTTTGAGGTAGAGTTTCACTTTAATCCAGGTTGTCCTGGAATTCACTATGTAGTCTCAGGGTGGCCTTGAACTCACAGCGATCCTCCTACCTCTGCCTCCCAAGTGCTGGGATCAGAGGCGTGTGCCACCACACTCATCTTAAACTTTCTTTACACATGTGTGTGTGTGCACATGTGCACTCCAGAGCCTCTTGCCATTCCAAGTCTGAGGTAGAAGATGTATACATCACTTTAAAAAATACACTTAGCCAGGTGTGGTGGCACACACCTTTAATCCCAGCACTCCAGAGGCAGAGGTAGGAGGATTGCTGTGAGTTCAAGGCCACCCTGAGACTATATAATGAATTCCAGGTCAGCCTGGGATAGTGGGAGATCCTATCTCAACATACATATATAATGTTTATTAGAGAGGGAATAGGGCTCACCAGGGCCTCTTGCCTCTGCAAAGTGATGCAAGTACCACTTTGTGCATCTGGCTTTATGTGTGTACTAGGGAATCAAACCCAGGCCACAGGCTTTGTAAGCAAGCATCTTTAACCACTGAGCCATCTTTCCAGCCCCTCCAATGCTTTCCTCAGATGTCACACAGCCTGCGTGTGGAGGGAATAATGCCCTTGGGGAAAATAACTCAGACCAAGCTTCATGTGCTCTAAGTGAACCAGGGCACTAGAGAGGGGGCTGGGGAGCACCTGCTGTTAACACAGAAGTCACTACCCCCCTCCGGGAAAGAAGCGCTTAACTGGCCCCTCCCTCTCTCCCTCTCTCCCTCTCTCCCTCTCTCCCTCTCTCCCTCTCTCTCTCTCTCCCCCTCTCTCCCCCTCTCTCCCTCCCTCTCTCTTCATTTTCCATTAACCGTGTCCCTTCTAATCCAATCCTCTTCTTTCCCAGCAAGGCCTGGGCAGCCCAGGGCAGCTGCGGCCTCTGACTCACAAAGCTGATTATTGAAAAGGATCTGGAGCCCAGGGAAACAGCCTTCAGCTGTCCCTGTCCCAGCCTTCATCCGCCCCTCCACCCCCCACGACTGGATGCCCTCGTGGCTAAGGGCAAGTAGTGGGAAGGGGCAGGTGATGGGCTAAGTCCCAAGTGGGGACTGAAGGAAGTGAGGTGAGACTAGCAAACCTGAGACCTGCCAGGGCCAACCTGGTCTTCTCCCCTCTTCTTCCCGGCAGCTTGCGGCCTGGGCAGGGAGTCCAAAGAGAGGGCAGAATCATATTATTAGAGTCTCTTTTCATGTCTCTCGTGGGGATTACTTGGGGCAGGCAATGCAGGAAGCATGGAGGACACACCCACTCCCACCATGAGCCAACAGTATTCCAGACAAAAGCTGGTCCTTGTTAAGGCCAGGGAGTGACACCTCTTGGTTCTTCATAGACTGGAGTTTTAGGATTGCCAGGCCTCTGAGGAGATAGGAGGATTCCAGCAAGGCCATGCAATTATGGGAAGGTTCCCCACCACAGGTCATGGGCACAGAATCATTCATTCTGATGGCTCAATCTGTGCCAGAACTCAGCTCTCCTGGCACGTGGGTCTGAACTCTACTCAGAGCAGGATAGGAGGGCTGAGGAGATGGCTCAGTCAGCTGTTAAAGACCCTGCCAACCCCAATTCAATTCCCTAAAACTCACATAAAGCCAAGAAGTGGTGCAAGCATCTGGTGTTCCTTTGCAGTAGCAAGGGACTCCGTGTGCCCCTACACACGCATGCAAATAAATGAAAACAATTTTTTTAAATTAAAGATGCCACACACCTTTAATCCCAGCACTTTTAATCCCAGCACCATGGGTTCAAGGCCACCCTGAGACTACATAGTGAATTCCAGGTCAGTCTGGGCTACAGGGAGACCCTACCTCCAAAAACAAACAAACAAACAAAAATAATAATAATACAATTAAAAATATTAAAAACCCTGGTATGGTGGCACATGCCTTTAGTTCCAGCATTCAGTAGTCTGAGATAGAAGGATCACTGAGTTCGAGGCCAGCGCCTGGAGCTGCAGAGTGATTTCCAGGTCAGCCTTGGCTAGAGAGGCCCTACCTCAAAACAAAAACCAAAAAAGGGCTGGAGAGATGGCTTAGTGGTTAAGGCCTTTGCCTGCAAAGCAGAAGGACCTGAGTTCGGTTCCCCCGTAAAGCCAGATGCACAGGGTGGCGCATGTGTCTGGAGTTCGCTTGCAGTGGCTGGAAGCCCTGGCGCTCCATTCTCTCTCTATCTGCCCCTTTCTCTTTCTCTCAAATAAAAATTATATTTAAAACCCTAAATAAATTAATAAAAGTATCCTAGCTAGCTAGCAGAGAATCACGTCCAGGAGCTTGAGGCCAGCTTGCACAATATAGCCAGTTCTCATCTGAAAAACTACCACTAACACACACAGAGTAGGGACTTCTGTGTATGTACGGTGCTGTGACTGGAACCCACGGCCGCGTGCGTGCTTGGCAAGCATTCTACCACTGAGTAACATTCCCAACCCCAAGACATTTTGTCAGTGTAGGTGTAGTAGATAATTTGATTGGTTCCGTGTTGAATTTCTTGGGAGCACTTCTGTTATGTAGAGGGACGTCCTGGAGCGCCTGGATGTAGCTCAGTGGCAGAGTACTTGTCTCTCCTTGGCAGGGTCCTGGGGTTGATCACTAGCACCGGAAGATATGGGGAGGGGGCGGGAGCCTGTCCCAGGAAGAGGCATGTCGCAATTTTTAGGGATGTCGGTCATGTCCTGTGTGATTTAAGTAGTTTCTTGTTGGGCATGGTGGTGTACACCTTTAATCCCAAGGCTTGGGAGGCAGGTATGAGGAATGCTGTAAGTTCGAGGCCAGCCTGGAGCTACAGAGTGAATTCCAGGTCATATTGGGCTAGAGCGAGACCGTACCTCAAAAACAACAACAACAAAATAATAATAATAAGAATAAAGTTTCTCAAAGCCTGGGTGCTCAAAACTTATACTGCTGTTACATCCACCTTGTGTCTCCTGCCCTTACCAGTCTTGTCATAGGGAGTGGGGGAATTGGGGGGAAGAGGTTGCTAGAAATTACATAGACTCAACCCTGTCAGAATGACAGAGGAGGAGGGGCCAGTGGCCAGTGACCCCGCCCCATTGTATGTGCTGACCTTGACAGTCCCAGACTGACCCCACTTTGTTCACTCATCAGGGAGGTAGCAGAGGGCCAAATAGATATTGAATAGTTCATGTCAGTTTGGGGTCTTGTTTTAGTGACTTTGGACGGATAGAACCCAAGATGACAAAATACCAGAGACCGGTGGCTTCAAGGACAGACATTTCTTGAATTTCTGGAGGCTGAAAACTCCCAGATAAAAAGGTCAGCAGATTCGATTTCGGGAGGGCTCACTCTCTTCTTGGCTTGCTCACGGCCACCTCCTGGTGTGTCCTCCATGGCAGAGAAGAGCCGAAGCTTTTGTGTCTCCTCTCAGAAGGCTCTGATTCCACCAGGTGCTCCAACCTCATGACCTCAGCAAAACCAAGTCGGCAGCTTGGTGAGGTGGTGTAGCTCTCGGGAGTCTGAGGCAGGAAGATTGCCGTCAGTTTAAGGCCAGCCTGGGCCTTTCTCAAAATTTAATAAATTACTAGCACTTGGGAGGCAGAGGGAGGAGGATCGCTGTGAGTTCAAGGCCACTCTGAGACTGCTAGTGAATTCCAGGTCAGTCTGGGTCAGAGCAAGTCCCTACCTCAAAAAGCCAAAATAATAATAATAATAATAATAATAATAATAATAATAATAATAATAGGGAGCTGGAGAGATGACTCAGTGGTTAAAGACACTTGTAAAGCAGCCTGATAGCCTGGGTTCAATTCCCAAGTACCCACATGAAGTGGCACATGCATCTGGAGTTAGTTTGTAGTGGCAAGAAGGTTCTAGAGGGCTCATACTCTCTCTCTCTAATAAATATATAAAAATATAAACTAAGCCATGGTGGTGCACACCTTTAATCCCAGTGCTTGGGAGGCAGAGGTAGGAGGATTGCGGTGAGTTCAAGGCCACCCTGAGACTACACAGTGAATTCCATGTCGGTCTGGCTAGAGCGAAACCCTACCTCAAAAAACAAAACAACTACAAAAAAGTAATATATTTAAAAGGCTGGAGAGGTAGCCAAGCAGTTTTGGTTTTAATATTTTATAATATATAATTAATTATATAATTATAATAATATTTTATTTGAGGGAGAGAGAGACCAAGGCCACTGTCATGGTTTGATCCAGGTGTCCCTCACAAACAAATGAATATGTTCTGATTGATTGATCCCCAACTGATGGCAGTTCGGGAATTAGAACCTCTCTGGAACTGTGTTGTTGGGGCAGGCTTATGGGGTTATAAGCCAGCTTCCTCTTGCCAATGTTCGGCACACCTTCCTGCCACTGTTTGCAGTGCTGTGGCGGAGGTGATGTCCACCCCTCTGCTCATGCCATCATTTTCCCTGCCAGAATGGAGTCTCCCCTTGATCTGTAAGCCAATAAACCCATTCCTCCACAAGCCGCTTTTGCTTGGGTTCTTTCTGTGCAGAAACTAGAATGCTGACTACAACAGCCTCCTACCACTGCAAATGAGCTCCAGACACATGTGCCACTTTAGGCATCTGGTTTTACACGAGTACTGGGGAATTGAACCCCAGGCCAGCAGGCTTTGCTGACAAGTACCTGTAGTAACCACTGAGCCATCTCCCCAGTTCCAGATCCTTGTTTTTACGAAGCCTTTTGATATGCCCCAAATCCTCTCTGTAGGAGCTTAGCCAAAACCTGTGCGTCTGATGGAATGGTCTGGCATGCACACTCATCTGAGCAGGAGCATGCCCTGGTCAGGGCTGTGCCTGCAGCCCACGATGGTGCTTTTGGCCTGGATGTCTGAAGAGGGCAGGGAAGGGGAAGCCAATCAGTCCGTCTCTGTCCCCCACCCTCCCTGCTCCGTGAAGCAGCACTTACTCAGTGCCCTTCTTTGCCCCTTGTCCCTGTAGACAATCCCGTGTCCGTTTCATCAGCACAGGGACTTCTGGGCCTGCCTCACCATCACTGCCTTCTAGAACACTGCAGCCACCATCAGACCCCCAAATGCATACACCCTGTTCAGCCCTCTCCCTGAGCCCTGTTTCCCATGGGCACCTGCTCACCTTTCCCTTAGCCATCTCTCATTGGGTACCATCTTTCCCAGATACCACCTCTCCTTCAACTTCCCTCACTCCCTGCGCAGGCCTAAAACCCAGACCTATGCTAGCCTCCTTCCCCTGCCATCCCTGTCCTGTCATCCTCATGACTCC
>PVHP010009740.1:0-49609 GCA_004024765.1 Zapus hudsonius | reverse complement strand
TGAGTTACAATATTTAGTGGGCAAACAATGAGTTGTTATCCCCAATTCCCTGCTGCCCTCCCCTCCCCAATCCACTGGATAAAATCCTCTATGAGTCGTCTGGATCAGTCCTTGTGACAGGGGACCATGGATAGCCTAGTATTCAGCCAGGTACTCCTGGCCATGCCTCTGGATAATCTCCCCCACCACGGCTCTCACAATCTTTCCGCCCCCTCTTCCGCATAGTGTCCTTAGTCGTGGTGGATGAGTATTAAAGCTGCTTTAAAGTTGTGAGCTTAGGGGTCTTTGTGTCGAAAATTGTTGGTTTCTGTCTCACTGGCTTATCCTGTGTTGATTTAATGGCTGTGGCTGTGGGTCCCTTGTTCATCCCGACATTCTCTTTGGGGTTCTGGTGCGTCCAAGCTCGACCAGCAAGAAAGGACATGACCACGAGTTCTTCTCTACAGCAGTTTATTCAGGAAAACTTGAGTTACAATCTTTCTTCTTTTTTCTCTTCTTCTTTTCTCCTCTCGCCTCAGGATGTGCAGGAATTTTTAAGACATACTACAACCTATCAGCATAACACACGTATACATTCATAATTGGTCCACATACACGGAAGCATGCCAGGCATTAAGCCATTTCCATACAAGGAGTTGTTTTTCCACTGGACACTCTCCTCCGTGGGGGTGGTGAGCATAAACCAGTGCCATCTTTTCAGCAGGCTCTAAACAAAGGAGAGCACCGCAGGGCGTTCCGGAGGTGGGAGTGACAGGACCCGGGACCCGGGAAATGGGGCCGGGCCGCCCCACCCCCTTACCTCACAGGAAAGGCTCACTACAGTTCCCCCTTTCTTGTTTTAAAAGCAATTGCATCAAAGGGCTGCCAGCAAATTTTCCCATTTGGACTTGGAATCGTGTCTGTCTTAGGTTGTCCATGACTGATTACATTGTTACCCATCATTGGCATTCTGACCTCCAGACATCAGAACCCTGTCTTAGGTTGATATGTAACCTCATGGGACTTACCCGTCTCTGACTACCAATTCAGTATAGTGCCACAGATAAGGGAAAAAAAATCTCATTCTTTCATAACATCACTGCTTTATGGCAGCTAGCCAAACATGTGGAGACTGTCCTGCTTCTATGGCTGAAAAGGCTTGAATAACCATGGCTGCATTCCGTTTCTGTGACCTTTGCATTTTGAAAATACACCATAAGAAAACCAAGGATATAATTATTAGAATAGCTGCTAAGGCTCCTAGACCAGCCCATTCTTTTATATGATTCATAGCTTTAACTATTCGAGAAGATACTTCTGCCAGGCTGGCATCAACACAGGTAGAATTTACAGAAATAATGGTTACTCTCAGTTGATCCATAAGACCTTCAAATTCATTTGTCCTCGAAAGCTGTTTGGACAGTTTTGCAGCGCGCGAAAAGTTATCATATTGAATGCTAGTAACACAGAGTCCCGCATGCTTCCATAGGCAAATAGGGAAGTTCAAGTGTATCATTTGTTATAAAAAGTCTTGGAAATAACTGAGCTTCATGGCGTATTGGCATCGGTCTCGGGAAAACTGACAAGATTCCCCATCGTTGCTCCGGTGTCACTGGCAGGATCAGCATCATCAGCAGGAGCATTGTCTTTGGTCTGTGGCTCTTCATTCTTCATCCATCATACCAGCCTCTCCGGCATTCACACTGGGTCTTGTTGATTCTGTGGAAAGACACAAACAGATCCTCGTGCCCATGCCAGCATGGGGTCAGGTCCATTCCATAGACCTGTTAAGATATCTTTCCATTTTACCATGCCTTTGTGCTTATTGTATGGCTCATAATGCCGTTCTACAGCAGTATGTCCATCAGCATCCAAATTTAAAAAATTGATAATAAATAGAGCCAATGATACTCTTTCCTTTGGGGTATGACTATAGCCTATTCCCCCTTTTTGTTTTAGAAGAATTTCTTTTAAGGTGCGATGGGCACGTTCCACAATGCCTTGCCCTTGTGGATTATATGGCAACCCATGCACAAGCTGTACATCCATTTGTTTGCAAAAGGAATTAAATTTATTTCCAGTGTATGCTGGACCATTATCAGTTTTCAATTGTTTTGGTTTCCCCCAGGCCGCCCAAGCTTCTAAACAGTGATTGATTACATTATCAGCCTTTTCCCCATCCAGGGGGGTAGCAAAGATGACTCCTGAGCAGGTGTCTACTGACACGTGAACATACTTCAACTTACCAAATTCTGATATATGGGTAGCATCCATTTGCCAAATGTGCTGTGGGAGCAACCCTCTAGGGTTAATTCCAAGAGAGACAGGATGTTGATAAATAAGACACTGAGGGAATTGTAACACTACTTGCCGTGCATCAGCTCTGGACAAGTTAAACTTCTTTTGAAGGGCTTTAGAATCCACATGAAAAGATCCATGAAAAGCTTTTGCCAGTTCTATGGAAGAAACCTGGAAAATGTATTGCTGGCGAGTGCAGCGTGGAATATTTGTCTTTATTTACCCGCCCACACTCACAGCATTCTGTTTTCTTAGTCTTTTTTCTTTCCTTTTTTCTAATCCCAGTCTGACTTAATAAATCTGCAAGTGACTGCATTTTCCCTTTTGAACTAGAATCATACTCAGACTCCACTATCTGTAGCTGTGGATAAAGCCTTTTTTTCTCAGTTTTTTTCCTCTGCTCTAATTTTTTGCAAGCCCATAAATTTTTCTTCCTGCCACAATTCCAGAGCTGCTTGACCATTAGAAACGGCTTGATGACATCTCTGATCGTCCAGGCAGCTCATAATTAACCTCCAAATAGGTCTCACCCCTCCCCTCAGGGTGCCCTGCTCTGCGGCAAAATCCAAATCTTTTCCCAGCTTGTCCCAAGTGGCTAGTGTGAGGCCGCCAGAAACCACAAACCGTGGAGCTACAGTGTCACATTCGTCTAGAAAAGCTTTTAGGGTTTGTTTCCTTATTTTCAGGTCTTGGGACAATAACAGCGAGTGAGAAGCGCCCATCTCAAAAATTATTAGTTTCACTTTTGTTTCGTAGTTTGCGCTGCAGACACAAATTACACCTGCTCCTTCTTTATCTACAGATAGAAGCAAATATTCCTCCCCGCTTTTATCGCAGATTCCCAACTTACCCGGGAACTCACCAGTGTACTGCCCTGATTGCTGAGAGGTCTGAACCGTCCTTTAGAGGTCCCCGTACGGGCCACCAACTGTCGCGTCCAAGCTCGACCAGCAAGAAAGGACACGACCACGAGTTCTTCTCTACAGCAGTTTATTCAGGAAACCTTGAGTTATAATCTTTCTTCTTTCTTCTCTTCTTCTTTTCTCCTCTCGCCTCAGGATGTGCAGGAATTTTTAAGTCATACTACAACCTATCAGCATAACACACGTATACATTCATAATTGGTCCACATACACGGAAGCATGCCAGGCATTAAGCCATTTAAATACAAGGAGTTGTTTTTCCACTGGACACTCTCCTCCGTGGGGGTGGTGAGCATAAACCAGCGCCATCTTGTCAGCAGTCTCTAAACAAAGGAGAGGACCACAGGGTGTTCCGTAGGTGGGAGTGACAGGACCTGGGCCCCAGGAAATGGGGCCGGGCCGCCCCGCCCCCTTACCTCACAGGAACGGCTCACTACAGGGTTCCATATGGATCCTCCACAGTATGACTGTGGTGGCTCCTCTCTTGTCAGAATCTCAGCTTTCTGCCTATAGTCGGTTGGTAGGGTTAGATGGGCCCTAGGTCTCTCACTGCATCCTGAAAAATACAAACACAATCTCCATTGGAGAGTGAGATCAGTGTAGGTTAACAAATATACACAATTCTGGATTACCTAAATTCTATTTTAAGTAGCCTCCCCAACAATTGCTCCAATAGTGCATCTTGTCTTGGGAGCCCAAGAGTACAGGATCCGGTACCTATCACCCTGAATCCCAAGTTCCAGATAAGGGGTCCCCCTCACTAAGTGGAAAATTGGCCAAATTTGAAAGCTCTTGATTGTCTCCCTCAGGCCCAGGCTCCTCGATTACACAAGTGCTCCTTTGTTGGTTTGCCTACTCATGACCGCAGATTGTGTTTCATGTCAGTGGTCTCTATTTAATCCAAATGTCGTTGATCAGTTTCCCCTGGCAGACTGTGCAGTGCCTTCCAGCACTACACTAACCGCCTTCTGGGGGATGGATACCTTTCTGGACATTGAAGGTTCTCTCGATGCTGATTGATGGCATTCTGTGGTTTCTTCAGCAACAGAGTTTTGCCTCAGGCCTGGGGAGTGGACTCAGGAGCTTTGACAGAATTCTGTCTTGTTGGAATCTCACAAGTCACTTTGGTCAACATCTCAGTGAGGGAAGGAACCAGTGGTTGGAACCAGGGGTTGTCAGGCTGATCTAATTATTCACAGACTTAGACTCTCTCCCCTACTACTCATGGCCCCTCTTGCCAGTCGACACTCAATACTTTCGCAATAGGTTACAGTATGCTCGTAAGGATTTTATATTTTTGAACCTAATATTGTTTATCTTAATATTTAAGCCATTCCCCTACCCCCATCCCTTACCACTCATTCATAACGTCTCACTTCTTTCTACTAGTCTGCATAAAGAAAATGGTTATCCTGGTTAAGGACCACATATGAGGGAGAATATGTGGCATTCGATTCTCTGTTCTTTTGAGAGTTCACTTAGCAAGATCTGCTCAAAGTCAGACCATTTTTTCCTAAATTTTGATATTTCAGTTTTCCTTTCTGATGGGTAAAATTCCATTGTGTAAATATACCACAGTTTTTCTGTCCATTCCTCCATGGATGGGCATTTGGGTTGATTCCAATTCTTGGCTATTATGAATTGAGCTGCTATAAATATAGTTGTTCAAATGTTTCTGCGTCAAGATGTGACTTCTTGTGTATAGATGCCTAGTAGAGGGATAGCTGAGTCCATTGGAAGGTCTATATCCATTCTGCTCAGAAGTCTCCATACTGCTTTCCATAGTGGTTGAACAAGTTTGCAATCCCACCAGCAGTGAATGAGGGTTCCTTTTCCCCTGCATCCTCTCCAGCAACGATTGCTGTTGGTTTACTTTATGATTGCCATTCTGACAGGGGTAGGATGGTATCTCATTGTGGTTTTGATTTGCATTTCCCTGATGCTTAAGGATGCTGAGCACTTTCTTAAATGAGTCAAAGCCATTTGTGTTTCCTCTTCTGTGAATTCTCTGTTGAGATCAGTACCCCATTTTGTGAGGGGCATTTTGGGTTTTTGTTATTAATTTTTTTGAGTTCTTTGTAGGTTTTGGAAATTAGGCCTCTATCTGAGTTGTAGATGGCAATTCATTTCCTTTTCAAAGACCAATTAACTGAAGTTACTTCCATTTAAAGCTGCGTCTTCAATTCTGCTCCATTGATCTGTCTTTCTGTTTTTATGCCAGTACCATGCTGTTTTCGTTACTATGGCTTTGTAGTATATTTTGAAGTCAGGCATGGTGATACCTCCTGAGTAGGATTTTTTTTTATTTAGAATAGTTTTGGCTATCCAAGGTCTTTTGCCCTTCCAAATAAATTTAGAGGTTATTTTTTCTCTGTCTGTGAAGAAAGAGGTTGGGATTTTTATCGGCATGGCATTAAATCTGTAAATCGCTTTTGGAAGGATTGCCATTTTACAATATTGATTCTCCCTAAACATGAGCATGAAATATCTTTCCATCTTCTCACGTCCTCCTCTATTTCCTTCTTGAGTGTTTCAATATTTTCCTTATATAAGTCCTATACAACCTTGGTTAGTGATATTCCAAGGTATTTGATTTTCTTTGAGGCTTTAGAAAATGGGACAGTCTCTCTGATGACTTTTTCGTCTGCTTCTCTTCTGCATAAAGAAAGGCTACTGGTTTTTGTGTGTTAATTTTGTATCCTTCCATGTTGCTGAAGGCATTAATCGCCTTCAAGAGGTTACTGATACTATTTTTTGGGTCTGATATATAAAGGATCATGTCATCTGCAAAGAGGGATAGTTTAATTTTTTCCTTTCTTATTTGTATCCCTTTTATACCCTTCTCTTGTCTAATCGCTTGGTCTAGAACTTCAAGCACTATGTTAAAGAGCAGTGGTAAGAGTGGGCAGCCTTGTCTTGTTCCTAAATTGAGTGGGAACTCTTTGAGTGGTTCCCCATTGAGAATAATCTGTGCTTTAGGTGTTTTATAAATTGTCTTTATTAAGTTGTGGAATAGGCCATCTATGCCTATTCTTTCTAGAACTTTGAACATGAAGAGGTGTTGAATTTTGTATAAAACCTTCTCCGCATCTATTGAGATAACCATGTGGTTTTTGTGTTGAGTCGATTAATGTGATGTATTACATTTATCGATTTGCGTATGTTGAACCATCCCTGCATCTCTGGGATGAAGCCATCTAGGTCAGGGTGGATAATATTTTTGATGTGGCGTTGTACCCGGTTTGCTAGGACTTTGTTCAGGATTTTTGAATCTAAGTTCATCAGAGATATGGGTCTGTAGTTCTCTTTTTTTGTTGCATCCTTGCCTGGTTTGGGGATTAGGGCAATGGTAGCTTCATAGAAGGTGTTTGGAAGCCTTCCCTCTTTGTCTATGCTTCTAACAAGCTTCAGAAAGAGTAGTTTCAGCTCTATGATGAAGGCTTTGTAGAATTCAGCTGAGAAACCATCTGGTCTTGGGATTTTGCTTTTGGGAAGCTTTTTGATTTCATCTTCAATCTCTGTGGATGTGATAGGTTTATTTAGTGCTTTTTTTTTTAGTGCTCTGAGTTAATCTTTGGCAGTTGGTATGTGTCTAAGAACTTATCCATTTCTTCCAGGTTCTCTAATTTTGTGGAGTAGAGGTTTTGGAAGTATGACCTGATGATTCTTCCAATGTCTTCAGGATCTGTTGTGATCTCACCATTGTCCTTCTGATTTTGTTAATTTGGGCTTTCTCATTTCTTTGTTTGATTAGATTGGCCAGGGGTTTGTCAATCTTATTAACTTTTTCAAAGAACCAACTTTTTGATTTACCTATTTTTAATCATTTCCTTTATTTCCAATTCATTAATTTCAGCTCTGATTTTAATTATTTCCTTTCATCTTGAGCTCCTCGGGTTAGCTTTTTCCATCTGTTCCAATGATCTTAGGTGGGTGATTAGGTGATTGATTTGAGACCTCTCTGTCTTTGATATGAAGGCATTTAGCACAATGAACTTACCCCTTAGGACTGCCTTTATTGTGTCCCACAAGTTCTGATAAGGTGTTATCATCATCATTTGTTACTAGGAAATTCTGAATTTCCTGTTTTATTTCTTGAATGACCCAATCATTTTTTTAGGAGCAAATTCAGTACTTTGTGTATTTTCTGGATCCTGTTCCATTGTCAACTTCTACCTTTAATGCACTATAGTCTGATATGATGCAAGGAACTAAATCGATCTTCCTGAATTTTTTTAGGGAAGATTTGTGACATAAGATGTGATCAATTTTAGAAACAGTCCCATGCGCTGCTGAGAAGAATGTATATTCTGTGTCTTTGGGGTAGAACATTCTGTAAATATCTTTTATCCCCAGTTGGTCAATGGTGTCATTAAGCTCCGTTATGTCCCTGCTGATCTTCTGTTTAGTTGATCTGTCTAGAACTGATAGAGGTGTATTAAAGTCTCCTACTATGATGGAATTAGTCTATTTCTGCTTTATATTTGAGTAGGGTTTCCTTTATGAACTGTGTTGCACCCAAATTTGGTGAATATATGTTAATGATGGTGATATCTTCCTGCTGGATCATTCATTTGATGAGTAAGAAATGACCATTATTATCCTTTTTAATTGATTTTGGTGTAAAGTCTATTTTGTCAGAGATTAATGTAGCCACACCAGCTTTCTTTTTATTTCCACATGCCTGGTAAACTGTTTTCCATCCTTTTTACTCTAAGGAGGTTTCTTTCTTTAGCAGTAAGGTTTGTTTCCTAGGACATATGGGGCATGTGGAAGTAAAGCAGCAGCTCCCTACTTGTTCTCGGGTGTGGGGGGATGGTCAGGAGATGGGATCATGTGATGTGAATGGCCAGTGGCTGAAGCAGCAGCTACCTACCTGGCATGGGTTCAGGGGTCAATGGGCAGGGTCCTGTGGCATGGGGGACCTGGTGGGAAGCAAAATGGCAGCTCCCTTACCTTTCCTGGCTTGAGGGGGTCAGTATATGGTCCCAGGGCATGCAGCACCTGGTGGGAAGTGAGGTGGCAGCTCCCTTACCTGGCCTCAAACCTCCTGAATCTAAAGAGCCTATATTTCAAAGTGGAATGTCCTAACTATCTTCCCTCTAGGCTGTGACAACTCACTTTTATGGATAATGCCACCCAACATCTAGTGGTAGATCCAACAAACCACAAGCCAACTTTCTTTTTCCACTCTATTCAGTAAAGAGAGGATGTATCAGCCTCGCTTTCCATAAGGAATGTGAGTCCTTGATGATTGGAAATGCACCTTTAGTAAAGTTTATGGAAAATGTGCTTAGAACAGTCATTAAAATGAATGAAATGGCCACTTTGTGTCTGGAAGACAGCATTCCAAAGCATTCTTCCCCTTCCTTTGGCTCTTTTATTCTTTCTGCCCCCTCTTCTGCAATGGCTCCTGAGCCTTAGAGGGTGTGATAGATATATTTCATTCTACTTCCTGGTTGGATTTGAGGAGTGCTCTATGGGAGGGATTTTGTTCATGGTACTAAAACCTAGGTAAATACCTATGACTTGGGAAGTCATAAGCCCTAAGGGGTAGGGTGAATTGTTTGGCTAAATGGATATAGTATGCCCATCAAATTGCCCTTATACATTTATGTTTATGCCCATATATTAATGCTGTGCTCACTTTAGGTTACTGATGAGAATCTAAACTTCACGCACTCACTGACTCTTCACTTATAGATTCACATTTAAAATGACACAGAGCTGGGATTCAAGCTCACTCCTTTGTTTGGAGTTATTTTCAAAGGACCTTTCTGACTCTCTCAGACACACATTTATATTCAAGACAAACCAAAACTTAATATTTGGCTTGCACTGAATCATTTATCTTCATCTTTTGGCAATGTGATTATGTAGCATTTATAAACTCCCTGTCCAGTCAGGCAAATACTTGCACTTCTGTAGTGTGATTTAGTGCACTGAGTCCTACTACCAAAGTTACTAGGCTTGTGAACGGTCATAATCTGAGTCTAGATTTCCAGATTTAGGTTGCTAAATCACTAGGCTGAGAAGAGAGTTGATGTTAGGGGAGAAAAATGACAGGTGCAAAGGGTTGCATGGCCAGTACACATCAATCAGAAATGAGTTAGTTTGGTTTTAATATGGGTCATAAATAGTAGATAAATGTAGAAAGAGGGTGAGGTGCAGTGTAGATGGTCAAATAGGTATGTTTTAGGAAAACACCAAGTCTCAAAAGAAAAGTGCTTAAAACAGCCATTGAAATATTATCATTATCCTTCATCATGGAGAAAAACACCTATTTTTGAAAGTTGAATTTTTTTAATGCTGCCTAACTTTATCTTTTAGACAACGTAATGCTTAGAAACAAAATAATTTAAATTATAACTTCACTTCAATTCTTAAAATATATAATTACTAAACATAATACAGGCATAATAAGCCTCAAATTGTAATATAAATGGTTAAAAATTTTCATAAATGTGGTAGCCCATGTCTATAGGCCCAACAATCCGGTGACTGAGGTAAGTGGATGGCAAATTCGAGGCCATTCTGGGATAGTGAGACCTTGCCTTAAAATACAAAAAAGTAAAACTAAACAAAATGTTTGTGATCAGAAAAAAACATTTGGTTTATTTTGGTTTTCTTTGGCTCCTAGTATATGTGTTAGAATTTGTTTTATGTTCCGACTTCTTTCTATGAATTCAGAATGAATGGGAAACTTGTGGGTAAATGATATCTGTTATACAGAAACTGGGCCTCAGGAGATTGCTAACTCCCCATGAATTCCAAGGCAAACTGTGTCTCACTGAAATCTGTTTGCTTCCCTCCATGTCAAACCATTTTCAATTTATATTGAGATAAATTTTTCACATGGATCTTGGATGTCTATAGACACACAGCAGGGAGTCACATGTTGGGAGGATCTACTCTTTTTATTCTCAATGGATGCATTTTGGAGTGTAAAGATAACAACAAGTCTAAATAAACAGTAATAAAACTTTAATTCAGTACTTCTTACTTTACAGTCACCTTTTCCTTTTCTGGGAGACTTGTATATCCAACAGCCTGCTACACCGCTCAATGGCTTCACCAGTGGAATAGGCTGCCAAGTCACTCATGAGCTACTCCATGGATGTGTTTCTCTTCCAGTGTCAATTACTCAGCCTTAATTCCTTCTCATTGATATCTGGTTTATTTTCCTTGGAATCCAGTTTTTCCTTCAACTCTAAAAATTATCATTCATGGCAGCATGAAGAGCAATGATTAGAGAGACCTTAAATCTCTCTCCTAAAAGTTGCCATTTGTGGTGACTAATTCTTATAATATTTATGGAATAAAAGCTTTAATTCTTTTGAGGTATGTTTTGAAATAACCTCTCTTTTTTCACTCTTTCTCTCTCCATTGAACCCAGGATATTAAATATGCAAGAGGATTCACCACTATGTTGCACACCTCAAGTCCCAGCCTCTAAAAATCTTTAACTTTTGAACAAATTTTAAGCAAAGCAATGTGAATATAATTAAATTAAAAGTTTATGGACAATTGCATAATGTCTGGGATTAACAGTTGAGTGAACATTAAATTTTATGTGCCTTGTTGCAAGTTGTAAGGAGGTTTACCCATTGTTCTCTCTAGGGTGTTCTTACATTTTATGAATTTTAAATACCAAAAAGTTATAAAATCATCTCTCTCTGAGAATATAGCAGTCTTGTAAGTGGAGATCTTTTCCTTACCTACCATAAAAGTTTTCAGAAGCATTTCATTACTTAATAGTGAAACCTGCTAGTCAATATATATGTGTACATGTATGTGTGTGTTTGACCCACCTTTAATTATTCTTCATAAGCCAAATTTTTGTCATTAGAGCAAAACAAACAATGAGGGAAAGGAAAAAGACAATGTTATGACAAAATAGTTTGTGATTGAATGTTAATTTGTTATTTTGGGCATTTGTTGAAACTTGGTTTTCATGAGCATTTTAAGTAGCATTTTGGTATCGGCTTTGTCTGAGAGTTAAATTTCATTCTTAGCATTTAGTTGCTGTGGTTTCACACAACGGGGGTCTGACAATCAGGTACTCTTAACAGGTTTGTGATTGGACATTTTAACCAGATTTTGAGTGCAAAGGCAATCTCAATTTGGCTTCACACCACATCTGAGAGAACAGCACTTTTTTTTCCTTTCAGTGCCTATTTTATAATGGATGTTGTGTGGCCATTAGAAAAAAAAAAAAACTTATGGTAACTGCCTTCACCAATGGCTTCAAATGTGTAAGAATTTACACCATTCCTTTTCCTCATAAAAAATTGTCTAGTTGTCAGATTATCATAGCTTTTTGTCCCTCTTTCTGGGAGTAACTCCAATGCCCTATAATAATAAATTCTCTAAGAACAACCACCTACTTTCTCATGTTTGGTGCCAAGGTAGTCCATCTGGCCTAGGTATTATTGATGTTTGAGGCTGCCTCAATATGCTTGTCTAAATATCCATCTCAGAAGGTACCACTCACTTCCTGTATCTTGTTCCCTTATGGCTTCTTATTTTTCATAGCAGAAATGGGGGGCATAATAACCACACCATGTTGCAAAATATCTGGAAGGTTTTATTTGGAGCCTCTGTTTCCTCTTCTAAAGCAAAGAGGTTTTATGAGACTCAGAGGAAGTTACACTGATGCATTTTGTGAAATGTAAATTGTAATCACCAGAAAATAGGATTCCTTGTCAAACAAATGAGCAACAATATTTTAACTGATTAATGAAAATTCATATGGTATTAAGAAAATGAAGTTGCATTTTCTAGTGATGGACATAACAATCTTCCAATCTCAATCTCTGTATAATCTCATTTAAAGTTGACATTGACCATATGAAGACCACAACTATGACTATCTTCAGTCAAGATGATGAAACAGAGCTATGATAATGCTATTGATCATGAAAATAGAAACAGTGAGCCAAGCTCAGTGCCCAAAGCAAGGTGGATTGAGAATTATGTAATCTGCTGAGACACTTCAAGTGACCAGTGAAACTCAAAACTCATCAAAGTGCTGAGCAGTGACAATGAAGTGCTCAGCACAAAATGAGACATTTCTCTCACACCCTCCAAGGCTCAAGGGACACTGGAAAAAGAAGCAGAAAGGATGCCCTGTAGAAATTTATCTTTGGACACAAAGTGGCCACACATCCATGACTTCACAATGACTGCATCTGCACAGGAATCTGCACAATATTGTCCCCATCAACATGTCATCATGGATGATGAATGAGGACACACAAATAAAAGACATCCACATAGGAAAGGAAGTAGTGGGAAAGAAATTCAATGAAAGAAAATGTGGTAGGAGACATGAAGAGGAAGTGATAGGAGGGGGTTATGATCTAAAAACATTACACCCATAAAATTGTTAATAAAAATGTTTAAAAATATTTCTATTACATAATGCAGTAAGAATTGGGGATATACATATGCTATCTATGTATATTTGATTTTCATATGAGAAAATGAAGTAGCTGCATTGTGGTGGCTCATGACAGTAATCCCAGCATCTAGGAGGTTGAGGCAGGAGGACTGCCTCAAGTTCAAAGCCAGCCTTGAATATAGAGTGACACCTTATCTTAAAAACAAAATCAAAATCAAAAGGAAGGAACAAAAGGGTCTCATGTCACTTTATATGGCATCAAGGTTCTTGGTGGTGCTACTACTTTCCATTTTCTAAAATTTACCTTGTTCTTTTCCATCCTTTCTTTTCAGTAAAATGTTACTGTGTTACTGGCACTGATTCCCGAAAGATTAGGATGACCAGGGAAAATAACCAGGAAAGGTGTAAGAAGAAAATAGAAGCTCTAGCAAAAATGATCTGTGTCAAAGAACCCACAGAGGATGGTTTAAGCCAAATTCTGGAGGAAAATGGAGACTTTGATAGGTTATGAATTTTCTCTCACCCCCTACAAAGGATCTGAGCTTTCATAGGTCCTACCTGCTGATCAACTGAGAATAAGGACTCTTTTGGATGAAGAATATAAACTCCAAACTCTTTCAGATTCTCTCATGTTCAGTCAGCGAGGATCATCATGTAAATGAAGAAGCCAGAGGAGGGTCTCACAGAAATGATATAAAACTCTGGGAAGAGATTTGGGTAGATTCTCAATGGTGTCTGCTTTGTTTACCTACTTATTTATATAAAGAAAGAACTTTAGGGTAGCTGTCACAGAGCTGGGAAGTGCTATGCAGGCTACCAGGGGAGAAAAGTCAGTAGACCTTGAAAGCTGTACAACCAACCAGCCAGGCAATGTAACTACTGGTGCAAGAATTGAATGACTTATGAAGGAAAGCAAGTGCTCTCTGATTGGAGTTTAAACCCACTCCATGGGAGGGAATACATGCCTGTATCTGTAAACCTGGTGAAAAGCCTATGGCCTGGAAGGTCATAAATCCTACAGGGGAAACGACCACTGTTCTCTGGCTAAATGGATATGTTGCATTCATCAAATTGACCTCTAAATATTTGTGCTTATGCATGCATATTAGTGCTTCCCTCACCATTGGTCAGAGAAAATTCTTTTCACAGATGGCAGTGTCTACTGATAAGGTTCTCAAATCATCAGAGCACTGGAAATAATTTCCATTTGAGGACTCAGTACCAGTTGACACATCTTGATCATACCCTCCAAGGCTCAGGGTACATTGCAGAAGAGGGCTGGAAATGTAAAAGTCAGAGGATAAGTAGGAGAGCTTTGTAAATCTGTCTTCTGAACATGAAGCTGGCATCATGTTCATGACATCACAGGGGCTGTGGGTCCCTTTGAATGACCTGCAATGCTGAGCTGTGAACATTCCGTCATGGATAATATGGATGATGGATATGGACAAAAAATATTATCAAAATAGAAGAAGGACAAGTTGGGTAGAAGGGGGTCTGTGGAAGGGGTGGAGAAAGGAGACTAAAGAAGGTAGAGAGAGGGGGTCAAGATCAAAATCCATTATGTACATACCTGAAAATTGTCAAAATATCTTAATAAAGACCTCGTGTAATAAGATATTTGACTGTTTACTAAATATTTATTAGGGAAAATTTTAAATACATTTATCATTGTAATGGCTCATCACAATCAATATGGAAAATAGAAAGCAATCCAAATAAGTCAGGTAAAATTAATTAAGAAAATAGTAGATATATACATCAAAAGATGACTAGGCTGAAAATTAGCAAAGAAACATGATTAAAGGAGGTGCTATTTTATGGTAATTTATTTTTAAAAATACAAGACTGTTGGGATAACAACTCATTGTTTGCCCACTAAATAATGTAACTCGTTATGGACAATTTTTAAAAAAATAAAAAAAATACAAGACTGGGCAGAAGAGGAAAGGAAAAAAGACGGGAAGGAAGGAAAAAAGGAAGGAAGGAAGGAAGGAAAAAGGAAGAAAAGGCGAAATTTATCTAAAGAATCATACTATGAAGGATTTGAGATTTGCTTCATTTTTTGTCGTTTTGGATTGTGATTTGAGTAAATACCTTAGCCTCATTTTGTCACATTACTTGTTTGAAAATAAGAAAACTTTACAGAGGGTTGAGAAAAGACAGTGAAGACATAAAAATTCTGCACATGCCAACCCTATTGTGCTTTCAATTGTGAATCTATGTTGAACCCTCTTCTGTTCTAGGAAGCAGTAGCTGAGCAGCAACACCCTGTGCACAGGTGTGTTTGTACCCCCAACCCCCCCCCCCAAAAAAAAAAAAAAACCTTTGTCTGCTTAGTGTAACTGCTACCTGACTTCTCCTTATGGTCCTCCTGACTTTTTGAGCTCTTCATTCACACTGTAGTCAGGTTTGGGTACAGAAATAGAGAGCGCCTATGTATTGATAAGTATGGTATGTATATTAAAAAGTTACGTCCATTAAAGGTTATGTAAAACAAAATGCAACCACATGCAATTCTTGAAACAAGCCAAATAATTTTCTCCTAATATAGTACATTTTTGTTCTATTGTACAAAACACATCCATAACGAACTCTAGGGTGTGTAGGTGATTGAGAAAATCGAGAAGGGAATGAATTTGTCCTAAGTACTAAAGCAATAAGTGCCAATCCACCATGAAAAATTCAGTGTGAACAGAAGAGATCTCCTCACTTACACTGCTGGGAAACAGTCACTCATCCAGCAGGAACCGCAGAATCGGTGGCTGGCTTTGAAGAAGAGACACATTTAATGCATTGTCCTTTGATATCCCTGGGACATTAGTTATAGGAACCCCCGAGGACACTAACATCTGCATATGCTCATGTCCTAGCTTATCAAATAGTGTAGAATTTGCATAGAGCTTGAACAATCTCCCAATCACCTCTTGATTAATTGTGAGACCAAACAATGCAAATGTTACCTAAGTAGGAATGTAGTTGTATTCTACATTTTAGGGAACAGTAACAAAATGAACAAGTCTGTATAAGTTCAGTCCAGATGCGTTTCATTTTACATCTTCAAAGGATGGTTGGTTGGATCCAATGATGTGGAACTTGTGGATACAGAGTTATTAATCTCATTCTATTTTTAAAACCTTTGCTTTGAACTGCTGTCATGGACCTTCTTCAGATACCTTCAAACTGTCAGTAAAGGGAATTGTACCAATAGCCTGGTATAAAGGTGCTTTTAAAAATATTTTGAGAGATACAGAGAGAAAGAGGCAGACACAGGGGGTGAATAAGTATCCTCCTGCCACAGCAAACAAACTCCAGATGCATGTGTCACTTGTGCATCTGGATTTATGTGGCTCCTGGGGAATTGAACCTGAGCCTACAAGCTTTGCAAGCAAAAGCATTCAACCAATAAGACATCTCTCCTGCATAATGAAAGGTGTTTTGGAAGTAAAGGGTAAAATCTTGGAGGCTCAGTGTGCAGCCTGCTCACCATCTATGTGAACTTTTTCCGTCAGCAGACTCTGTGAAACTCTGCTTTTTCCTGTGTTCATTGTCACTGAAGGTAGAGGAGAATGAGGCTGCATTATAAGAAGAGGAAAAATTATCCTTGCTTGAATGTATATGGTTGGTTGTACTTCGGCTGAGGGAGCTGATAGCTGACCAACATGTCCACCATATTTACATGACTAATCTCATCTTTGTTTCTCAAACATAAAATATAGAAGAGTTACAAGAAGGAGCGAAGTCATGGAGATGCAGATTCTAAGTAAGTGTAGGGCATAAGATTTTCCTATTGTAGATTGGGAATCACGTATATTTTTAGGCATCAGTGGAATTGTACCTATTATAATTTTCATATAAATAATTTATATACATAAACTCACTATCTATAGTAATAGAGATTAGAAACAAGGAAATCTCATTTTTAGGCAGCTAGTTAAGCTACACACCCAGAAAGGACAAGATACCTACAAGCCTAGGAAGTGTTTCGACTAAAACCTGAAAAGCCCTCACTCTTCCAGATGTCAGCTGGACAACAGACAGATGTTCTTTATACTTCCTTTTCATTAGAAATTTTTAATATGTGCTTTTTTCCATAGTACTATGCCTTTTTGAGCCTGTGTTTTTCTACCTGATCCCTTATCCAACCAGGCTCTTCCTAATTTGATGCCTACAGACTTGACACATTACATATGGACAGAATGCATCAGGCTTGTATATTGGTATCTCATTTCAAGACCCTTCCCTACTGCAGGGGGCTTTAACTTTCACTTCTCAATAAAACTTTTCTTGCATTTCCTTCTTCTGTCTGCATTCATCACTCTTCACAAATTGTGAAACCATGTCCTCAACCCTGATCCAGAAACCAGTAATAGCAGCACCTATTTCAAAAACACCAAATCTTTCCCCTAATTTTAGAAGCAACCCAAATTCGAGTAATGAAACTTAGCCAAAAAAATATTCCTACCATTTATGGAGACACCATAATGAGTCAATGATCTCATCTATGGTCATAAGATGGCCCAACCTGTGGTACTCTGCTAATGAGACATGGAGGAAGTAAGGCTTTGCTGAGTCTGGCAGGCTTCTGGGACAGTCTCCTTGTGAAGGAAGTTTAGGCAAATTCCGGGGGCCCCTGTAAATCTTAGCAATCCTGAAAACTCCAAAGCCCCTAGGCAGGCCACAAGATAAGAAACAGATCAAAGCCTAACTTATTCTAACTGCAAATAACAATAAGGTTTTATTTCCTCTGCTAACATCACCATTCTCTCACAGACCCAGCCTGGCTGCATATCTGAGAGCTAAGCTTTAATATGCATCCGGATGAGAGCATGATAGCTCATGCCTTTGTTCCTAACACACCTGTGCCCCCAGGAGGCAGGGGGGATGGCTGAAGGCCCTAAATCCTGCTTAAAAGTGCTAATAGGTTTTACTCCTGCTGCCTGAGTTTTCGAGGCTGTGTTCCTGTTTACTGAGCCCCCTTTGTGTAAGAGATAAGGCAATGCGACCCATCCCTAGATTGTATATAGGGCTGGATGTGAAAGTAAAGTTTTGAGATCTGCCCACTGCCGCGTTCTCCCGAGGGTCTCATCTCTCGTTTTTCCTGCAGTGGTTTTTGCTTAGTTTTCTTAAAGACTTCAATGATTTGAAATGCTATCTTCAGGTATGTGATGCCACTTGAGCTCTTGCTTGTGTCTGGTGCCGTGAGCCATCCTTTTGTTCTGTGCCTTCTTTGTCCAATTTTCCAAGCACTCTTTGTTGAATGTTGAATCATCTTGGCACATGTTGTAGAAAACCAGTTGCCATGAACGTGGGTATATTCCCAGACTCCCAATGTATCTATCTTCATGTGACTAACTGACAGTCATGATTTAATCTAGTTTTATTAAAAAATTTTTTAACCAGTATATGGAATTTTTCCAATTTTGGTCTTTTCCAAGATTGTTTTAGCTTTTATGGATGCCCAAAATTTCCCAGTGAAATTTAGGATAATGTTATCACTTGGGGTGACAAAAGACCATCGTGAATATTAATAGGGAATGTACTGTATGTGGCCCTCAGGTTACCATTTGAACAAACAACACACCATCAGCCAATGACTTCTCTCCCCTTTCAAAGATTCTCCCATATCCATTGTCGTAGTCAGCCACATGCAGCTGGGATGAATCTCCAAACCATGCACAATTTTGGGGAAAGGATTTATTGAAACTACAGCTTGAGGGGAAGTTCCGTAACAGTGAAAGAGGCTGGCCCTCTTTCGCAGGTCTGAGCAGAGAGAAAAGCCTATCACCTATACCACACACACAGAACAGGGAACAGGAAGGAGAGCAAGGAGAGAATTTATTCCCCTTTAGACAGCCTTAGGGTGGGATCTTACAACAATTCCCCAGACTTAATGGCTTCCTGAGTCTCTGGAATTTCCATCCTGCACGGCCCACACAGGAAAGGATGTTTAATTCTAGCTTCTTTTAGCTTCTTTACATCCTGCTCCTTGCTGAGAGGCTGCCTTCCTATAAACATCCTCAGAGACCCACCCAAGATAACTAAAAAGATCCAAGTTGACAACAAAACCTAACCATCACATCCACTATACCAGTATTTAAAGTGTTGTGTTATTTTTTCTAAATTTTTGATTTTTGATGCTTTTGAGTTGAATTGCTTTCTTCATCACATCACATTTCCACTGGAAATATAGAGAAATAGAAGGCATATGCTTCACCCTGCAACCCGATTCACTCTGGTTATTTATTACTGTGCATGCATGATTCACTAAGAGCGTCTTTAGGTTGGTGGACAGGTTTTCTAGACGCTAAATTCCATTTCTACTCCTAGTTCATTATTTGTTTTAATCATGAAACAAATGGTATTCATGCTTTCAGTTCATTGAGATGTCCAAGATGGTTCTTGTCTTATTGTGCTAATTGGACGTATTGCACCAGGTTAAGTTTTGGATTTAGGATTAATAGTCCACTCCTGACATAAATTTGCTCTAACTTTATGAATAGTCTTTTTTATGTTACTACCATTGACTTAGTAGTCTTTGGTTGAGGATGTTTCATCTTATTCAGATAAATATATGCCTCAAAAATATTCTTCTAAGTTTTTCTCCCTCCACCTTCTTACCTCCTTCCTTCCGTCCCTCCCTACCAGACCCCTTCTCTATGTTGTTGTGAATTTTTTATTAATTATTGACAGAAGGAAGGGTTTGGCTCATGAAAACTGTTTTGGTTGCCAATTCAGTTTCTTCCCATGTTAAAGAACTATTCATATCTCTTCCTTCTTCAAACAAGTTCAATAGTTTTTGTCTTACTGGGAAACTGTTTTTGTAACATAAATTACCAAATTTGTTTTCATGCAGTAGCTCAAAATGTTCCCTTAGACAGTGAGTATGTCTGTCTGGTAGAAATGTTCCTTCTTCATTCATTACATAGGTAAATTGTGCTCTTCTGCTTCATCTTTATTCTATTGTTAATCTTTTCAATGAACAAAATTTGACATCTTTTTATATTTCACTTATTTCAATTCTAGTTTTTATTATATCATCCTTTTATTTGTTTTGTTTTTAGTATTTTTAGGTGAAAGATTAGATCCTTGCTTATAAAACAGTCACTTGCATCTAGAAAGATCCCCTCATAAAGGTTTTGCCTTAATCATGTAAATCATGACATAGTGTATTTACATTCTTGTTAAGATATTTTTGAATTTCTATATTGTACATTCATAGACCAAATACTTATTTGGGGAATATGTGACTCAGCATTTCATTTATTTGTTAATTTTCTAAATTTGTTTTTGTTATTGATTTCTAAAATTTCACTTTGGATTGGAAAACATATTTTTCATGATTTGGTCTTTTCAGTCCATTGACATTTGATTCATAGCTGAACATCTGGGCCTCATCTGCAGTGTTCTGTATACACTTGGAAGAAAATATATTCTGTCCTCATTAGACAGAACAGTACGGAGAGCTGTCTTTATTGTTGCTCAAGTTTTATATTTCTTGGTTATTATGTTTAGATGTTTGCTTATTTGTGTGTGTGTGTGTGTGTGTGTGTGTGTGTGTGTGTGTGTGTGTGTGTGTGTTTTAATAGGGTCTTACTCTTGCTTAGGCTGACCTGGAACTCACTCTGTTTTTCCAGCTGGCCTCAAACTCTCAGTGATCTCCTTCCCTCAGTCTCCTGAGTGCTAGTTTTGTGTAGTTGTTCTAGCATTATTGAAATTGAAGTCCTGGACTATCTTGGTTGCTTTCATTTTTTTTTTCTTTCATCAATTCTGAGTTTTTAAAGATTATTTTGTTGGTGATAGCATGGGTATTGAACTTGGGGCCTCATGCATGTTAGGCAAACACTGTACCATGGAGTTACATTTATAGGATTATAGTCAGAGTTTTGACTTCATTTTTTGAATTTTTGTTGTTTGAGGGATGCATTCGCTGTTTGCTTTTTTTTTTTTTTTAAAGGGATGGGGTACTGATCTCAACAGAGAATTCAACGGAGGAGGAAACACATATGGCCTTGACTCATTTCAGAAAGTTCTTAGCATCCCTAAGCATCAGGGAAATGCAAATCAAAACCACAATGAGATACCATCTTACCCCTGTCAGAATGGCAATCATAAAGAAAACCAACAACAATCATTGCTGGCGAGGATGCGGGGAAAAAGGAACCCTCATTCACTTCTGGTGGGATTGCAAACTTGTGCAACCATTATGGAAAGCAGTGTGGAGACTCCTAGACAGAATGGACATAGAACTACCAATGGACCCAGCTATCCCTCTACTAGGCATCTACCCGCAGGATGCCACATCTTGATGCAGAAAATTTTGTACAACTATATTTATAGCAGCTCAATTCATAATAGCCAAGAATTGGAATCAACCCAAATGCCCATCCATGGAGGAATGGATAATGAAACTGTGGTATATTTTACATGATGGAATTATACTCAGCTGAAAGGAAAAATGACACATCAAAATTTAGGGAAAAATGGTCTGACTTTGAGCAGATCTTACTAAGCGAACACTCAAAAGAACAAAGAATGGAATGCCGCATACTCTCCCTCATATGCGGTCCTTAGCCAGGATAACCGATTTCTTTAACCAGACTAATAGAAAGAACTGAGAGGGTATAAGAGTGGAGTAAGGGAAGGGGGGAGGGAAATGGCTCAAACATGAGGACAAACCAAATTAGATTCAAAAACATAAAATTCTCGCGAGCATACCGTAATCTAAAGAGTAAGTAGTGGGTGTCATCTGGTAAGATGGGCTGTGAGTAGTAGGGGAGAATGTCTGAGTCTGTGAACAATTGAGCAGTCTGACAGCCCCAGGTCCCGGCCACTGGTTCCTTCCCTCACTGAGCTGTTGACCAAAGGGATCCATGAGGTTACAAAAACAAGACAGAATTCTGTCAAGGCTCTTGAATGCTCTCCCCAGGCCTGAGGCAAAACCCTGTTGCTGAAGAAACCGCAGAATACCATCATTCAGCATCGAGAGACTCTTTGAGGTCTGGAATGGTAACTAGCTCCCAGATGGCAGTTAGTGCAGTGCTGAAAGACACTACACAAGCTGCCAGGGGAAGCTGAACAATGGCAGCTGGTGTAAACAGACCACTGACATGAAACACAGTCTGAGGCCATGAGTAGGCTGACCACACCTCCTACTGGGAGAGAAAAGGAAACCAAGAAAGGAGCACGTGTTCAATGGAGGAGCCTGAGCCTGGGGGAGACAAGCAACAGCTATTAAATTCGGCCAAATATTCCACTCAGTGAGGGGGAACCCTTGATTGGAACTGGGGATTCAGGGCGATATGCAATGGATCCCATACTCTTGGGCTCCAAAGAAAAGATGCAATATGCGAGTGACTGCGGGGGAGGCTTTTAAAAATAGAAGCTAGGTAATCCAGATTGTTGTATATTTGTTAACTGATACTGACCTCATTCTCCGATGGAGATTGTGTTTGTATTTTTCAGGATACAGCAAGGGACCTGTGGCCCATATAATCCTACCAACTGAATGCAGGCAGAAAACTGAGATCCTGGCATGAGAAGAGCCACCACAGTCATACGGGGGAGGATCCATATGGAACCCCACAGAGAATGATTGGATGTACAAGGGACCCACAGCCATAGCCATCCAATCAACAAAAGATAAGCCAGTGTGACAGAAACCATCAAATCTCGACACAAAAACCCCTAAGCTCACAACACCATAGCAGCCTCAATACTCACCCACCACGACTAAGGGAACTGAGCAGAAGAGGGGGTGGAAAGATTGTGAGAGCCGTGGTGGGGGAGAATAGCAGAGACTTGGCAACCCTCAGTAACTACACACTTGGGACATGAGAGCCTGGCTGAAGAATGAGCTATCCATGGTCCCCTACCACAAAGACTGATCCAGATGGCCCACAGAGGAGGATATCCAGCTGACCTTGGATGGGGAAGAGGGGCAATGGGGAATTGGGGATAACAACTCATGGTTGGCCCACTAAACAATGTAACTCATTATGAACAATAAAGAAAAAAAATAAAAGGGACTATCTCAAGTTCTCTATTGTTCATTTTCATGTAATATTTTTGTTGATGCTAACATCAGCCATACAATTCACATCTGTCATCTAAAGCATTTTTGATAAACCACTATATTGCTTTTCAAAATGGCTGTACAAACTTTACTACCAACCCACTAATAGTATACAATTAGTCTCTGTCCATACCTCTTCTTGCTCTCTCTCTCTCTCTCTCTCTCTCTCTCTCTCTCTCTCTCTCTCTCTCTCTCTCTCTCTCATACCCAGAGCCTTGTGCTTGCTAGTCTAAGTGTCTCATTTTCTTGCTTCCCTCCCTCTGATTTTCTGTCTTCCTTCTTTCATCCTAACTAATGTGATGCTATACTGCAGCATGTTTTAAATTTGTTTTCTATATGATAATTAATTGGTGAGTATTTTGGCATACATCTAATGGGTATTTGTATATCTTATTTATAGACTACATATTCAGGCTTTGGCCTTTTATTTAATTGATAATTGGTTTCTTTCTGTTGTGTTGCTCGAGTTCCTTATGTATTGTGGATATTAATTATATCAGGTATTCTATTTATGAACCTTTTCTTACAGTCAGTGGGTGTATCTTCCTTCTGTTGTCTGTTCTGCATAGGTTTCAGTTTGATAGTATCAGTTTTTTTTTCTTTTGCTTACTGCATTTGTGTCATTTTATCAGAACTAATGTCAAGAAAAATTATCTATATATTTGTATCAGTTACTTTCTCCCAGGGACAAATATTTGGCCAGAAGCAACTTAAGGAGAGAAAAAAATATATAATTCTGTTAAAATTCCAGAAGGTAGTGTCCATCAAGGCAGGGAAACATGGCAGGAGCAGGAACCTATAGTCACTCTGGCAAACAGGAATCAAAAACAAGCAGGACTGAAGTATAAAACCTCAAGCCCTTCCCTCCACCTGCCAAAGGGCCACAAGCATTCCAAACAGCACCACCAACTGGGGATCAAAGTATTCAAATACCTGAGCCTATGGGGGTGTATTAGGGTTCTTTAGAGGAAATAACCAATAGAATCAATTATAGTAAAGAGAGAGAGAGAGAGAGAGAGAGAGAGAGAGAGAGAGAGAGAGAGAGAGAGAGAGAGAGAGAGAGACTCATTGGATCAGCTCACAGCAGTCAAAAATAGCAGTCTGCAAGCCTGAGGTCAAGGAACACTTAGCTGCTCATTCTACGTATAGAACTGAAGGCCTAAAGGCTGCATAGGGAGCCACTGGTCTTCAGTCCAGGGTAGAAGGCTAAAGAAACTTTGTTCTAATGCTGAGGAAGGGATGCAGGACAACTGCCAGCAGCTAGGCAGGAAGAGGGAGAAAGCGATTCCCTTCCCCTTAATATGACCTTAGGACAGGGTCTTACAACCCTTTCCCAGACTTGCTGACAACCTGAGTCTCTGGAATTTTCTTCCTACACTGCCCTCCCAGGAATGGATGTTTGTTTCTAGCTCCCCTGCCATCTACATGAGGGCCACTTTCTGTGAACATCCTCAGAGACCCACCCAAGATTACAAAACAGGTCAACATGACCACAAAATTAACCCATCACAGAGGGCCATTAAAAATTCAAAATACCACAACAGTTACATCTAGCTGATTAAAAAATGCACATCTTACATTTTAGACATTATTTTATTTTGATCTATCATTTTTTGTATGAAGTGAGACAAAGGTCCAATTTCATTTTTGTATATTCAGATGCTTAATTTTCCCAAAATCATTTCTTGAAGAGACAACCTTAACCTCATTTTGTATTTTGACTCCCTTGTCAAGGATTAGAGGATCATATTTATGTGGGTTTATCCTGGGATCCACATTTGTTTCATTGTCCAATGTGTTTGTTTTTTATGTCATCCATTTTATTTACTATGACTTTGTGATATCCTTTAAAGTAAGAGCTGCATCCTTTGTAACTGTGCACCCAGTTTCAGAATATCCACCTCCTTCTTAGAAGTCTCAGTTGACTCTTTCTTTAGCCTTATAGGAGCCTTGGGTTCCTGCCTAAGAGGGTCTTTTCTCTAGGAATGGAAGTTAACATTCACTGACTGAGCTCCTCTTCTCCTTCTATTCAGAAATTCCTCACTGGGCCCGTAGGCCTTGCTTTTAACACCAGACATGTTCTTTGCCTTGTTCTTCTCACTACCACTCTGGTTGTTGGTTTCTTTGGAGCTGGACTAGGCTCTTCTAGCTGAACAAGAACTGAGCATGGCCAGTAAAACCTGTCCTGCTTTGTCCAGCCTCTTCCTCCAGGGCAGCAATGGACAACTAAATCCCCATCAGCTATGCTGGTAGCTTATTCCCCTATTCTCCTTCCTGATTGTGAGGTAATGGATAGCTGAGCTCCTTGGCTTAGCCTGGCCATGCGCAGACACACCCCCTTCAGATTGGTTGTCCTGCTTTTTATATATAAGTCCTGAGAAGACTGTTGGTCTGTAGGCATTTTATGTTGCTATTTATTGCTACCAACTCAAAGTCAATTAACTACAGATACCACTGACATGGAGCATCATTGGGAAACATTCTGAAAACCTTTTGTGCCAGTAAATTGGAAAATCTGTAAGAAATAGTTACATTTATAGAGACATATGACCTACCATAACTGAATCAAAGAGATACAAACAACCTAAACAGACATATAATGAGAAATGAGACTGAAACACTAATAAGACCCTTTAAGCCAGAATCAAGACCTACAAATCCTTCTTAATGAAAAGACAAATAAGGAGTAAATTCAGGGTTTCTCTATATGTGATGCCAATATCCACAGTAATATCCAAGACTCAATAACAAGCCAGTTAGCATGCACATTTGTTTTTTTTTTATATATTTTATTTCAGAGAAAGAGACAGATAGAAAGAGAGTGAGTAAAGGTGGACCAGGTCCTCCTACCATTGCAAATAAACATCAGACATACATGCCACTTTGTACACCTGGCTTTTGGTGAGTACTGGGGAATCTAACCAGGGCTGTCAGGCTTTGCAAGCAAGCACCTTGAGCCATCACTCCAGCCTGCATTCTCTTCATTTCCCTATGGACACTGGCTTTCAAAATCCACCAAGTACTGCATTCCTTTGTCTTCAGAAGAGTTAGATAAACTTAGCTCTACCAAACTATTTATAATGAGTTTAAACATCTATCAAAGGGCAGTGAGTGAGGCCAAGGAAAAGCATGTCTTTCTCTAAGAAGGTAACCTGACACCATACTGCATACAAATGACTCATAGAACTCATCATGGGTCCATTTTGCTCACAGGAAATAAATAAATAGAATAAAAGACTTGGAAAAAAAAAGAATGAATGGTCTTTTTTTTTTTTCCTCAAGGGAAAGTGTTGCTTGGGGAATTTGAATGGTCCTAGTTTGTCTGCAAACTCCAAAGATGAATGGTATCACTTTTGCCCATTAGCCTTGTGAGATGATGGGGTCCAGAGTATGTCTTGCCACTTCATAAGGTCACTGGAATACAACTTCTGGGGGAAGATAATCTATTAGTTTCTTTTGTGTCTATGAAGGAGAGAATGCTCCCTCCAGGGGTCGTACTTCAACATACACCCTACCGGTGGCTACAATTTTTAGCCTTTGGGAAAATTTCTGGTGACCTTCTAAATTGTAGATTTCTAGGCTCATCTTTTAAAATCCTATATAAGAGCTTAGGTATGCTCTACCATTCTTCAACCCTTGTTTGAATTTCTGAAACAGGCATTTTATCTTCTCATTTAAAGTCATATGCTTATGTCAGTGATACAATGGAAACCACTCATTTTGAGTTAAAAATCTTGGGTTGAAGAGATGGCTGAATTGTTAAGGTGTTTGCCTGATAAGCAGAAGGACCCAAGTTTGATTCCCCAGTACCCACATAAAGCCAGATGCAAAATGTGGCACATGTGTCTGGAGTTCATTTGCAGTGGCTGGAGACCCTGGCATGCCCATTCTGTCTCTGTGTTCACCTCTCTCTCTCTCTCTCTCTCTCTCTCTCTCTCTCTCTCAAATAAATAGGTAAGTTAAATAACTAACTAACTAAATAAAATATTTTTGAAAAGAAAGAAAAAATGTTGCATTTAGTCATGCATTTTAGTGGTACACATCTGAAATCTCTGCAAGTAGTAGGTGAAAGCAAGAGGATTGTGAGTCTGAGCCTGGGCTATATAGTGAGAATATCTTAAAAATGAAGTAGCAATAAATCCATGAGCTGGAGATTTAGCTCAGTGGTTGTGCACTTACCACACATGTGGAAAGGATCTCCTGAGCACAGCCAAGAGTAAATAACAACTGGAAAGCAACCCTGCTCTGCCTAAGGGATCACTTTTGGCTGGAACTATTGCCCCAACAAGTCAGATGTGTGCCCTAGACACCATTAGGGAAGGGAATGTCAGGTTCTTGCTTTAGGACTCATAGAAATAGAAATGACAAAGGATAGGCTGTGTGGGGTGGTAAATAATGTGTGATTATTTTCAAGTCAGCCTGAAGACAAGACAGCACCAACATCTTCCATCAGTTCTGTTTACCAGGGGAATACTTTCTAGCTAATTGGATATTTCCCAAGGAGATTATTTTTATCATTATGTCATTTCCAAAATGATGACTCAGATTTTTGCCTAGTATTTTCTTTAATATTTAAACTAGAAGCCATATATTGTGCTAGTTGGCTTTTTCAATCTTACCCAATGTAATAGAGACTAAAAATTGTTTCCATTCACAGTTATTCATGGGAGTTCAGAAATGGGAGGATCTTCATATTCAGCTCCTGGTGGACTTTTCTATGCAAGCAATCCTAAGTACAGCAGCTGGTCTCAAAATTCTTTTTGACTGATTCTGAGAAAAGCAGCTTTCTTCTAAGGATTCCAGGACCCAGGCAAGGTCTGGCTAGTCTTTGGGTGATCATCTTCACATTTCCCAACTCTAATTTCCTTAGAGAAAAGCATCCAGAGTTGTCTATTTCCATCGCCTGCCTTATCGCTTGCAGCATTAGTCAACTTCTCATCTCTGAGACAAAATATCTGGTGTTGCAGTTACCTTCACGTTGCTGGCACAAAGCTACAGAAGAACAAAAGCAGCTTATGGAAGAAAACGGTTTATTTTGGCTTAAACTTGAGGGGAAGCTCCATGATGTCAGGAGAAACAGTGACATGAGCAGAGGCTGTGGACATCAACTCTTGGCCAACATCAGGTGGACAACAGCAGCAGGAGAGGGTGCCAAACACTGGCAAGGGGAAGCCGGTTATAACACCCATAATCTAGCTTCCAAGAACACACTGCAAGCAAGGATCAAATTCCAAAATTTGCTATTAGCTAAGGAGTAAGCAATTCAGAACACATGGGTATATGGTAGACATCTAATTCAAACCACCAAACCTGGTGTGATGGTTAGGTTTTGTTGTCAACTTATTTTTTTTTTGTTTTTGTTTTTTCGAGGTAGGGTCTCACTCTAGTCCGGGCTGACCTGGAATTCACTATGTAGTCTCAGGGTGGCCTCGAACTCATGGTGATCCTCCTACCTCTGCCTCCAGAGTGCTGGGATTAAAGGCATGCACCACCATGCCCGGCTTCAACTTGATCTTTTTAATTGTTTTAGGTGGGTCATTGAGGATGTTTATAGGAAGGCAGCCTCACAGTAGGGGGTAGAATGTCAGGGAGTTCAGGATAGCTAGAAACGAACCTCACTTCTTATGTGGGCAGTGTGGGAAGGAAATTCTAGAGACTCAGAAAGCCATTAAGTCTGGGATAGGGTTGCAAGAACTGCACCCTAAGGTTATATAAGGAGGGAGGAGATTTCTCTCCCTTAGCCCCCTGTCTATTTTGCTGTTCTGTGTATGTGGTGTTGATGATAGGTTTCTCTCTCTGCTTGGACCTCTTTCACTATTATGGAACTTCCCCTGGATTTGTAGTTTCAATAAACCTTTCCTCCCATAAACTGTGCCTGGTTTGTAGATTCATCCCAGCAGTATGTGGCTGATTATGACAGAATTTGGTACCAGAAGTGGGATGATATAGCTTAGATGAAACTTACCGCGTGGATTTTGGTCTTCTGGAACTTTTGTGCTAGAGAAATCAATATGGAATTGTTACTTGTAACTGAAGACACCTTCCAGAGTGGTAAACCAAGTTTTATGGACTATTTTGGTGAGAATTTTAAAATGTTAAGTGCAGAGAGAATTGCATTTGGAGGCCTGGCTTGTGAACTTTCTAAGGGGAAGGAGAGACTGAAGAGAAAGTCATTAGAACTGTGTTACTGGAATAACAGCTGGCTGCTTTCTACTGCTGATTCCCAGAGAGCTTGATCAAGGTTGAATTTAAAAAAAAATGGACTGTTGTGTTTGGCTAATGATATGGAAGTGAGCATTTAAGACTTAAGTTTGGAAAATAACTCAAGGCAAGTTTAACTTACTGGCACAGAGACTGGCTTTGGTTATTGAAGATGCTATTGTCAATACATTAGCAATCCTAAAGAAGAGAGCCTAAGTGCTGTACATTGAAGCAATAGAAAGGATGCCTGAAGTGTTTCCACCAAGGAAGGACTAAATGATAGACTGTGCACACTTTTTTGGACAGAGATAGCTGAAAGGAAGGAACCCATTCCTCAGAGTCATGATTTATTTCATCCTTGTATTAACAACATGGCTATGTCCTGCATACATGGTACTGCTTTTGGAAACATGAGAAATGCATGCATGGAATGGGTCATGAAGTGCACGTGGTTCCAGGAGCTGCTGCTGAGATGCAATATATGGAACAGGGCGTAAAGTCCCTAGTGAATCCTTTGGAAGATGGACCGTGGCTTACAATGGAGACCCAATGCTGTTTTGTATATACCAGGACTGTGCAAAGGCTACCATCGAATGCTGTTGGCTCAGGATGAAAGTTTTCCCCTGATACTCAGTCAAGCTGGAGGGATGGAATTGGAAAATCTGGAGACTATCAGTCACTGGTTGTGCAGATGATGGGTATTTCATTTGAACTGCAGATAATGGGTGTTTGCCTAATGTGAGTTGAGTTTACATTGGTCCAGTCTTGTTGTGCCTTATAGAAGTTGGAAATGTTTACTTTGTGCCATTTTATGTAACTTGTTTTGATTTTATAGAACTCATGGTTAAGGGAACTTGCCTTGTGTTGGGAGAACATTATGTGTTTCTGGATGTACATGGGATAGTTATATCATGTTAGGTGGAATCATGGTCTTGTTACTGTCTTCGGTTGAAAATTAAATATGATGTAAAGAGATTTGGTTTGATGTCAAGTTTACAAGGGATGGGCTTGTGATGGTTAGGTTTTGTTGTCAACTTAATCTTTTTAAATTATCTTCAGTGGGTCTCTGTGGATGCTTACAGGAAGGCAACCTCTCAGTAGGGGGTAGAATGTCAGGGAGTTCAGGACAGCTAGAAACGAACCTCCCTTCCCATGTGGGCAGTGTGGGAAAGAAATTCCAGAGACTCAGGAAGCCATTAATTCTGGGATAGGGTTCCAAGACCTCACCCTAAGGCTATATAAATGGGAAGATTTATCTCCCTTAGCCCCTGCCTATTTTGCTTGTGTGTGTGGTGTTGTTGATGGCATCTCTCTCTGCTTGGACCTGTGAAAGGAGGTGTCATGGTTTGATCCAGGTGATCCCCACAAACAAATGAATGTGTTCTGATTGATAGATCCTCAGCTGATGGTAGTTTGGGTATTATAACCTCACTAGAGCTGTGTTGTTGGAGGCGGACTTATGGGGGTTATAAGCCAGCTTCCCCTTGCCAGTGTTTGGCACAGCTTCCTGCCATTGTTTGCAGTGCTGTGGCAGAGGTGATGTCCACCAATCTGCTCATGCCATCACTTTCCTTGCCAGGATGGAGTCTCCCCTTGAGTCCATAAGCCTAATAAACCTATTCCTCCACAAGCCACTTTTGTTTGGGTTCTTTCTGAGCAGCAACTAGAATGCTGACCACAACAGGGGGGCAGCCCCTTTCACTGTTATGGAACTTCTCCTGCATCTGTAGTTTCAATAAATCCTTTCCTCCCATAAACTGTGCCTGTTTTTAAGATTCATCCCAGCAGCTGACTATGACAAGTGGCAGAAGTCAATCGAAGGGAGGAAGTAGTGACAGGAATGGGCCACATTCAGTCCATAGTGAGGAAGCAAAGCAATGAATGCTGCTCCTCACTAGCATTCTCCTTTCTCCACATTCTATGACCTCAGCCCCTGGAATAGTGCTCTGCACAGTTCAGGTGGATCTTCCCTCTCAGTCAACCTAATCAAGGTAATCCCTCTCAGGTGAGCCTATGGTCTGTCACATTGCCAATCAACAAAAGCCATCCTACTTGCTTGCATTTGGAATGGAATGTAACCATTATTCTTCCAAACAGTTTCCCCAATTCTTACCCTTCATTTCCAGGCTGACTTCACCCTGGTCCCCAGGTAGTTCAGAACCTAATTCCATACTAGGATTACTTGTTTACATGCCTGACACACACATACAGGAAGCATAATGCACACGTCTATAATTATTGGTTAATGACTAATCAAATGTCCCAAGAAGTCTACATTCTAAACAGAAAATGTGTTCATATTTTTACATTATCACAGTTACTGAACACATTTGTATTTTGAGATAATAAACTAAAAATGTATATATTAGGACAAGCAATTTAACTGTTAATCTAACTAGAATATGATATATTGTTCAGTTAGATTTTTTTTTGTCTGCTTGCTACAGAATTTCATTGTTCATGCATTATTTTTCATAGGTACTAAAATTTGAAGTTAATGTTTTGTATTTCCCACATATGGAAAAGGGAAGCATAAATATAGGACATGTTAATACTCTTATGTTTACTAGAAATTGTTAACACACACATTTTTATGATGTTAAATTATGTGTTGATATTGAACTTTAAGCTCTAGAACAGCAATGTTTAATGGCTCTACCTCCAAAATTTTGGTTTCTAAAAGTTCTTAGATTATTTAATGCTATGGGAATTGGCTAACCCAGAACCAACCTTCCTTACATGATAAAGACTTCTTGCCCACCATTTTCTGTGATTCTCTTGAGAATCACCCATAATCTGAGCATGGTGATGCATGGCTGTGACCCAGCAACTGAGATTGAGACAGGAAGATCACAAATTTGAGCCACCCTGGATGACATAGCAGGCTTCAGGCCAATATTGGCAATTTATCTCAAAAATACAAAGGTTGCTCAAGTAGCTCAGTGACAAAATACTTGTCTAATATGTACAAAGCCCTGTATTAACTTGTGACAAATCCAAACTCTTTTCTCTAATGATCCTTAAGGATTATTTTTATGCTTTTGTGTGTGTGAATGGTGTGATGGTGTGTAACTGTACATGTATGTGTGTGTGTGTGTTCATGAATGTGTGTGCTTGTATGTGTGCATGTGTGTATATGTGTATGTGTGTGTGTGTATGTGTGTGTGTAGTGGTGTGGATCCCCATATGCTTGCCTGCTGTAGGGTGTGTGTGATCACCTACTGTGGCCCAAGCATAACATCCATCTGGTGTTGTTCTCCATCATTCTTCCACCCAGGCTTTGTTATGAGCCAGATTCCGGAGATTGCAGGGCTCTGACAGTTCTCAGTCCTCTGCTCCCCTGGAGATTGGGGTTGCAGACACACATGGACATGCAAAGCTCTTTGAATGGGATCTGGACATTTCAACTCGAGTGTTCTCAGGCCCCCTCAGGACCTCATGCTTGTGCAGGAAGCACACTTATCTGCTGACCCATCTCTACAGGCACAACATCATTTTTATATAATGAATAACTATCTGAGATTTGAACTGCGTTTCCCTTGGAAGCTAGTTAGATCCAGCATGAACAACTGCTGTCTGGCTAATGACTGAACCTCACCCGTCTGTCAAAAAACTTCAACCCAAACTCTTTCCTATGGGAACCAAGAGTAAAAACACTATGCTGAAACATTATGATCTTCAGACCTGAAATGTCTGCTTATTGAAATTACCCAAATAAAATCAATTTCCTTACTTTTCTTCTTTTGTCTTTGGCAGTAGGGATACTCAGTAAAGCTATGGCCCTCAAGCTACTCAGCTATTTCTGAACAGCACTTGCAGTCAGCTGATGATTTCCCCCCAAAGCCAACCTCCACTTTCTTTCTGCATTTGGTGTTGTGCTGTGTACTGACATAGTAACACACAGTAATGCACACAAGTGTCCTTGGTGATTTCTTTCTTTAAAACAGGGAATCATATTTCAACAAAATAGAGCTCTAACTCAAGATAAAGAACAGGTTTTCTAAATACCCAAAATGCCTTGGAGTATCTATCTCACCAGGGGTGGGCAGTGTTAATCTTGGTTTCGAAATAAATCAGACAATGTTTTTCTTTTCTTTTTCTCAGTTAAAAGTGCTAAGTAAGTTTTGTTCCCATGAAATACCCTTTCTTAGAGGTCAGATGGACCAACTCTGCTTTGAGCTATTAACACTCAGACTTCTTAGTAACTCTGTGGGTTGCCTTTGAGAAGGCCAGTGTGGTAATGCGCCTGGCACACTCAGGGTTAGGTAAATGTCCACTGGTAACCAGGAGCTCTGGTGTCAGGGCTTTCCCACTATGCCCCTCTATTTGTCCTGAAGTTCACAACCCCACAAAGAATGTGAAGCTTTTAGGATTCAGACTGCACTGCCAGTCTCTGCTGAGCACCTCCTGCAAAACTCATTGGAAAGAAGGCTCCTCAGACAATGCCTGCATTTGCCAGGAATGAAAGAGCCAAGACAATTACCTTAATGGAGTCAAATGTTTTATTTAGCCCATAGGTTTGGAGGTCTGATTGCAACATCAGGGAGCTTTGTGGATTTAAGGCTTCTGTAGTGGGCTCTAGGTGACAAGTTGGAGCCAATAGTTACATCTCTAGTCAGGACCAGAAAGAGACAGAGAACCAGGCTCCCAAAGACTGAAAGCCTTCTCCTAAGACACTTCTCAAAGTTCCCCAGCATCTGCTAAAATCACCATTCTGGGGACCATTTCCACATAGGGGCAATGTCAATTTTCATTAAGCAATCCTGGCTCCAGCTTCTAAGAAGCATAGATATGCCAATTGCAGCAGTGGCTGGGCATATGACACATGACATTTTTCAGCTGTGCAAAAACCTGCTAAACGTCAGAGTCAAATTTGTCTAACTCTAAGGTCTCTGCTGTTTTACTGGTGATTGATCCACATCAAGAATAGGGTTCTGGGAGCTGGAGAGATGGCAGAGTGGCTGAAGGACACTTGATTGAAAAACCTGCCAACCTGAGTTTGATTCCCCAACACCCACATAAAGCCTGATGCAAAAACTGGTGCATATGCCTTAATTTGCAGTGGCAGGAGGCCCTGGCATGCCCATTCATTTTCATTCATTCATTCATTCATTCATTCCCTCTCTCTCTCTCTCTCTCTCTCTCTTGTAAATAAATGATTTATTTTAAAGCATACATTTTTGGATGTAGTGCAAAAAATAAGTCATAGATGGTAGAACACCTGAAAACCTTTAGGACTATGAATAATCCTCAATGAGGGGGACACTGGGAAGAGAAGAGGAAACTATAAACTCACAATTGTAACTCACTGCTCTATAAAAAAATAAGGAGTAAGGGCAATGCCAGGGGTATCAGCTATTGTGGTCAGGTTCTTTGTGGTTGACCACAGGGCTGTCTATCCTTCAGTTTCTCTACAGCTTAGTAGAATGTGTGCATAGTGTAGGCACCAAATAAGCCACTGAACAATTGTTAGAAATTATCTCTTGATATTCTTCCATGGAGAATTACATCAAGAGTTATGAAGGTTTCCCCTCCAAATTTTAAAAGATAAGGCAGAATGTACATTTGTAGAAAAAACAGGTGAAGTGCAGCCAAAGTTATGTCCACAAACATGTGATCACAGCAGTTCTTTCTAAACGCAGTGGTGCTAGCTGACTGTCCTAGAAATAATGAGGTTGAGGCAAAGATACTTTCTGTTCTTTAAGGAAAAACATCTTGGAATGGCTGTATTATAATATCTGCAGTTGTAGCTTCTCTCACTGTAACCTGACCTGGGAGTGTTGAGAAACTTGGCAATGGTCCCATGGCATCCTGTCTGGGTCTGGAGGAGAAAAGAGAATGTGAACTCCCTACCTTTGTTTCAGACTCTGCTCAGAAGGCAATTTCTTGTATCTTTCCATTGCACCTGGTCTTCTGAGTGAGTTTGCTTAGGGACTTGTCATAGCTTCCATCACCCAGTCTTCCAATATTTGATGATAACATTAAGAAGATATGAAAAGAGAATTGTACAGTATAGTAATCTAACAAATAGTATAATATCTACCCAGATTTGACAAGGATACCATGAACAAAAAGGCAAAAATAACCAAACGCTGCATAAGCAAGCAGAAATAACAACTATAAATGCTAAGAATAATGTACCCAAAAGCACAACTTGTTTGACTTAAGTACCAAAAAAATGGCATAGACCTATCTGGCACTGACATCCCTCAGCACTGACATCTAACTCATCCTGGCATGCTCTGCTGTATTCCCATCAAACATTCCAGCTGGCTGTTACCACATGGCATCTTTTCTGGTGAGGATGACATATGCTTAAAGTACCCTCTGTGGCCGCTGTCCATGTTAGCCAGCTCCCTGACCCATCCAGCAAGGCTCTTCCAAACACTGTGGGTCCAATTTTGAGCTCTCTGGCACTCTACTTTGTGTGAAGTAAAAGGAGCTCTGCTTGTGGACCTCCCCAAGTTCAGCCTCTGCTAGAGAAACACACTTCACAAAATTCCTCCTGGGATCAATTATGTCTCAGTTGACCTACTTTGAAGTTGGGAGATGTCTTTCCCCAACTCTTGCTGACATTTTCCATCCGAATTTTTTCTTAGTGTCTCATTCAAATCTTTGATGTCCACATTCTGCTCTAGTCAGCATTTATTTTATGATATCACCATTTGCTGAAAGCCCAAATAGCTAACGTCCTTGAATAATGTTAGAATCATATTTTGTGACTAAGATATGTTTAGAACTGGAATTCTTCACCTTTCAACTTTCTGTTTTTCGCCCTACCTAGATAGATCATATGTTTTACGATTCACTTTATTTGAAATACTGGACTGGAATGGATAAGTCCTTGAAATCATGATGTTATGATTTTTTTACAATGAGATTTGTCTGCTAGGTGACTCTAGATCATGTTTAGTTGACAATCAATGCTAGCTACTACAGCCATGATGATTCCTACAAAAGGAATACTATTCTCAGCATAGCTCAGACAAGTGCAAAATGGAGAAGAGGCAGCCATATGGAAGAAGGTGAACTTTGTCCTTTGTACAGTATTTATTCTGTAAACTGTTTCCATGTATCAAACTGCCTATAAACATGGTTCCAGTGAACATGATGAAGAATATTAGAATTCTGTAGAACATATTGGCTCCTAAGTGACTACACCACCCAGAAAACCTACATATAGTAAAAGAGCACCGTACAGGTGAAGAGATGACTTGGCATTTAAAGGCAACTGGTTTGCAAAGCCTGCCAGTATAAGTTCAATTTCTCTGTACCCACACAAAGCCAGATGCAAAAAAGTGGTGCAAGCTTCTGCCATTCATTTTCAGTGGTAGGAGATCATTGTGAACCCATAAATACCCATGCAAGAAAATAAACATTTTTTAAAAGTGCATACTTATCATATTATTGCTAGGAACATAAAATTCTCATGGTCTTGGAGAGGGGAATGACACACCGATTAAAGATATTTGTAGTTGAGAACAGATGCCTTGAAAAATCATGCCAAATAGTACTGACCTTTGAGGTCCACGACTACACTTCTCATTTATTGGGGATACTCTTTGACTTTTGTGGGTTTATCTTCAGTTTCTCTTACTAACTTACACACTCCATGAACGGGGTGGAGAAGCTTTGTTTTGTTCTCTGTTGTATCCTTTATGCTAACCATCTAGTTCATGAAAGGCTTCTATAATGAATGAACTAAGCAAAAATAGTTGAAAGACTAGGAAGTCAGATTTTAACTCAAAGGCATGATTTTTGAAATGATGTTCATTGTTCACAGGCTGGTCAGTCTTTCCCAGGACACCAATTGGAATCAATTGACTGTGTGTGTGTGTGTGTGTGTGTGTGTGTGTGTGTGTGTGTGAGAGAGAGAGAGAGAGAGAGAGAGAGAGAGAGAGAGAGAGAGAGAGAGAGAGAGAGAGAGAGAATGTCATGCCACAGCCCATGGGTGGGGGTCAGAACAATCATTGGGGTATAGGTCTTCACTTTTCACCTTGTTTGAGACAGGGTTTCTCTTGTTTTGGGGCTGATTCTCCTGACTCTAAACCCAACTGTCATAAGTCTACAGAAGCTTATTCTTGTTTCCAGATTTACATGGTTTCTGGGGATCTGAACTGTGGTCAGCAGACTTGCACCATGGCACTTTTAACCATCCATCAAGCTGTCTTACCAGAACTCAAATGACTTTTGCGTTGGGATATTTTATGGGATGACAAATTGGAAGTGGTTGGCTACCAAGATTCCATTCAGCCTTGTAATTCTAAACATGAGCCTTTATGGAGAATTTTTGGTGACAGGGATGATGAACAATTGTAAAGACAGAAGGAAAATCACTTGGCAGTTAAGTAAACTTGTGGTCTAGACAGTAAACGATTCAGAGATGGCCCTGTGCTTTCTTCTGGGGAGTCTAAGTCTTACAGAAGGAAGTGTAGACTTATTCCTAACTACAGGAAGGTATCTGCTGATGAAGTCTCCTTAACGATGACATTTCCCATAACTATGAAGCAGCTCCATTTTACAGCTGGAAAACTGGCCCTGGGTGACATGGCCATTAGGGGCAGAGATCTAACTTGAATGTGTATCTTAATCTAAACCCATTCTATCGTTCTGCTTTAATGAGCCAAGACATGAGAAATAGGCTTGGTCTCCTACCTAGCCAAGTGATCACTGGATTGATTCAACAGCAGCAAGGGGGGGCCACCACTTGCCCTTGACTTCACCTTGAAGAGTCATTACAGACCCAGTGCTCACCACTCAATACCACAAACCCTCAGAGTAAAACTTCACATTAATGATGATCACACCATTTCAGCATTCTTGGGTGGGCTACCACTTCCCACTTCTCAGTAGAACACTATCAAATTAATGGACTGGTCTTGTTATCCTCTCTGGAGAGGTTGACTTGAACAAGCAACTGCTGGGTAGGAGAGTGCAGTGGCTTGGGATCTGGGAGAAACTGACCTTGACAGGGAGCTGTTAAAGCCAAGTGTAAATGAAAAGTTAAGGGGATTTAGAGAGGGAGATGAAGAAAGCATTGGAGACAGGTAAGGGAATGTGGAGTGAATATCTTTCAACTGTGATTTTAGGATTAAGGAAACATTTGTCCATTTGTAGCATTAAGGCACCCCTCTTGATGCCTGTATTCCAGTTGGTGGGCCAAATTACTGAGGAGGGAGATGATGAACTAAGTGTTTGGGGAAAGTAATTTTCCCAACAGCAGCACCTACTATAATGGGGAAAGCTTTCAAGTACTGTCTGACAAAGGCTGGGAGTAAAAAGCTAACATCCACAGAAGGTAAAGACTGTGTCAATGTTTACTTAAGAAGACTGTGCCTTGCATTAGAAAGTTGAAGCAATAAGAACTCAAGGTATTTTTTTCCCACTTGCAATTTTTGAATCCACAATTCAGCATTGCTTGACCAGGGTATGTTCTATCAAATTAAAAATCAAAGGCTTTCCTATGGGCTGCATCATGGCCACCAAAAATTATTTATTAATCTTGCCTGTACAAAGAACTTTGGTAGACGCAGACCTCAGAAGGGGTGTGGGAGCTTTACTGCATCCTCTGCAATTTGCCATCTCTTCAGAGCACCATTTCATCGCTCCTCACCTGCCATTAAAATGCATTCCGTGAAAAATTCCAATTTGCAGATAAGATGCTGGTTGCATCATAGGTCACAGTGTGTGTGCGCGCGCACACACGCCTGTCAGTCTCAACCTCTCCTTCTTGCTTAGAACTTGTAAAAAAAGGAACAAAAAAGGAGGAAGAGGAAGAGAAGGAAGAAGAGAAGGAAAGAGGAGGAGAAAGAGAAGCTAGAAGGAAAAGTGGAGAAGAAAGAAGCAAAAGAAGAAAAAGTAGAAGAAGAAATGATAAGAAAAAAAAAAAAAAGCCCTCTTTGGTTTCTACTTTAGGAAATCTGGCAGAGTTGGCAAGAGAGGTTTTGCACCATAGACATGTTTCCTACTAATACTGCTCTTATTTCCTTTCTTCACTACCAAACTCGCAATCTGAATGCACAAAGGTTGTCTGGCACCTCGCCCCCAAGAGGGTATCCCAATACATCTGAGATAGAAAAGACACAGATCTCCTGACCCAAGGGAAGGAATGCACGACGAAATTTGAGACCTACCCAAAGCCTTTATTTTACCTCTCACTAGTACTTGCTTTTTGATGCGTGCGTCTGTTCGTCTACGTTTAAGGATAAAAAGTATTGTTATAAACGGGTAGGAGATCGGTTTTCACGAAGGTTTTCTGCTTCCCCAGCTTCTGTCTCCGGAACCCCGACGCAAGGGTGGCTCTCCAGCCGCACCGCACCCGCAGCGCAGAGGGCCTGGGGAGCTCGCGAGCATCCTCCCACCGCCCACGCCCTCGCGCTCGCCCCGCAGCGTCAGGCTCGGATCCGGCTGGGTCCGCACCGGAGACCCGTTCACGGTCAGGAGCAGCCCGTGCCACTCATCCCCAACTCTGCTTGGCTTGGATCCTTTATTTATCTCGTGCGCATTCAGAAACCACCATTAGGTGCTGGTGGGAGGCGCTATTCTGCCCGAATCCCTGCGGGTCCTCGGCGATCCGCACTTGCACCGGCCAGGCGGGGAGAGCCCTCTCGGAGCCTGAGCCCCTCCTAGCGATCTCTGGATTTTGCTCGCCACGCTCAACCGGGCATCACTCCGGGCTCGCTGGACTTCTCCGCTGGCTCTGTGGGTTGCCCCCCGCGGGCACCCCGGGAGCCCCGCGGCCCCGCTCTCCGGAGTTGGACTCCCGGGCGGCGGCGGCGGCGGCGGCGGCGGCGGCGGCGGCGGCGCAGAGCCGCGGGCGGCGGGAGCGAGGCGAGCCCGGCCGCTCGCCCTCCGCGCTGCGCTCGGATTGGTCTCTCCCGGAGAGCGCTGGCCGAGGGTTGGCTGCGGGCCGGCTGAAGAGCAGGTGCACCTCTCCGCCCGGGCTCGCCGAACGAGAGCCGCCGCCGAGGGACGCGGACGGCGCGCCGGGCCGGCCGGGCCCCCTGTGTCGGAATGCGGCTGGCCGGTGCTCGCCACCCCACGGCCGATCGGCGGGGCCCCTGAAAGGAGACGCGAGGACCGGCGGCGGCCAGGGCTGTGCGGCCGGGGCGCCCCGGGGAGCGGGGCCGGGCGCGGCGCCCCGAGGATGCTGGCGCGGCTGGAGCGCACGCCGGCGGCGGGCATCGGCATCGGCGGCAGCGTCAGCGTCGGCAGCGCGCGGACCCCCGCGCTCCGGAGGCCGTTCGGCGGGCTGCACCCGCGCCCCTCCGCTCCGTGACCGTCCGCCGCGCCGCGCCGCGCCGGGGGGCCTCCCGTCTCGCCCCTCTCCCGCGCTCCCCGCCGCCCCCTCCCCGGCTCGCGTCCCCCTCCCCCGGCCTCGCCTCCCCGCCTCTCGGGGGGAGGGGCGTGGGGGCAGGGAGCCGATTTGCATGCGGCCGCCGCGGCCGCTGCCTGCGCCGGAGCCCGCCGCCGCCGGAGCCCGCGCCCGCGCCCGCATGCCCGTGGCGCGGCCCTCGGGGGGGCGAAGGTGAAGACCGGCTCCTAGGATGAGTGAAGGGGCGGCCGCCGCCTCGCCACCTGGTGCCGCTTCGGCAGCCGCCGCCTCGGCCGAGGAGGGCACCGCGGCGGCTGCGGCGGCGGCGGCGGCGGCGGGCGGGGGCCCGGACGGCGGCGGCGGCGAAGGGGCGGCCGAGCCCCCCCGGGAGTTACGCTGTAGCGACTGCATCGTGTGGAACCGGCAGCAGACGTGGCTGTGCGTGGTGCCTCTGTTCATCGGCTTCATCGGCCTGGGGCTCAGCCTGATGCTGCTCAAATGGATCGTGGTGGGCTCCGTCAAGGAGTACGTGCCCACCGACCTGGTGGACTCCAAGGGGATGGGCCAGGACCCCTTCTTCCTCTCCAAGCCCAGCTCTTTCCCCAAGGCCATGGAGACCACCACGACGACCACTTCCACCACGTCCCCGGCCACCCCTTCCTCCAGCGGCGCGGCTTCTTCCAGGACGCCCAACAGGATTAGCACCCGCCTCACCACCATTACGCGGGCGCCCACTCGCTTTCCCGGGCACCGGGTGCCCATCCGGGCCAGCCCGCGTTCCACCACGGCGCGGAACACCGCGGCCCCCACGACGGTCTTGTCCACCACAGCCCCTTTCTTCACTAGCAGCACGCCCGGCTCCAGACCCCCGGTGCCAGGAGCCCCGAGTACCCAGGCGATGCCCTCCTGGCCCACTGCGGCGTATGCTACGTCCTCCTACCTCCACGATTCCACTCCCTCCTGGACCCTGTCACCCTTTCAGGATGCTGCAGCTGCCTCTTCCACCTCCTCTTCTTCCTCCTCCTCCACCACTACCACCCCAGAAACTAGCACCGGCCCCAAATTTCGTAAGTAAATGTGGCATCCCAACTGAGATTTACTGCCGAGTTTCTTCCTTTCTGCTTTTTCTTTCTTTTCTTTTCTTCTTCTTCTTTTTTTTTTTTGGTACCCTTTGGCTGTCTTTTCTCCTTAGCCACCTGGTTTCTGTAGAGTCGCTCTGGATTTGGGGCATTAGAGTATGGAGAGCTGATGGAAACTGACCACAAGGGGGGTTAAAGGTGTGGGCCTATGTGAAGTGGGGGCAGCAGGTAGGTGAGGGAGATCTCAGGGCGCCGGGCTCCTACTTCAGCGGGTCCCAGTTGAGGACAGACCTCCCGAATTCCTTCCAAAGGTTAACAGGAGTGTTTTCCTTCCTCACTGCAGACTAGCTGAGGAGTTCGGGATCCTTGTTGGGGCCTGGGGAGAGACGAAGGAGGGTCCTAGAGCACTGAACCCCTTCCTGGCCCGCAAGCCAGTAGGAAGCCAGGAAAGAAGAAAAAAAACATGCAAATCGTCCAACAATAAACCACAAAGGGAAGTTATGTCCATGTGTGAAGATTGGATGGAGGTACTGGCAGGATGTAACTGAGATGCTTCTAGAGGCAGAGGCAGGACAGGACCGGGCGAGGAACAGGAAGGGTTAATGAGAAGCCACTGGGAGAGGTAGGGAAAGGGGGCAATCCCTGGCGAGCCCCCTCCCCAGCCGGTCTGTGGCCATTGCAAGGTGTAGAAATTACGTCTCTGGCCACCAGAGTGAGTTACATGTGAGGAAATGGGATGGAGACCCCGCAGAGCCACTGTCCCCAGGGTCCTGCTGAAGGAGTTTTAATTTTTTTTTTCTCCAGCTCTGCCAAGTGTTTGCTGCTGTTCTTTCACAAAGTGGGGAGTGTGTGTGTGTGTGTGTGTGTGTGTGTGTGTGTGTGTGTGTGTGATTTCTCCCTCCAAGCCTGAAAAATATCAGCGGCATGGCACCCTCTGCATGGAGGGTGTTGACGCTCCAACCCTTTTGTAACATGTCATCCTTTGAATGTAGCATTTCAACCTGGCACATGCAGTGCCAGCGGCGTCCAGTTTTACCACAGGCATGGTAGCTTTCTCCATGGGAGCTGTAGGTTTCTATTTGCATAAAAGTCATAGGTAACTCCTTTACCTCCCACCTCAGCCCCTCGCCTTATTTTACACAAATCTCAGGGCCCTTCTATGTATGGATCAGAATATGGGAACAGTTTGTTCAACCTGTGAAGGTTATTTAGGACACCTCCCCCCCACCCCACAGCATGCCAGTTCAAGTTCTGTGTAAGGCTGTTTTGCAACAAAACACTCTGGTTATGCTGCCTTCATATTGTATTTCTGCTTTGAGCGGTAACATCTGGGCAAAAGAGTGTTCTTTATTAACTCCTCAGTGCTGGTTGGAATTCCTGGGGTGGTTTCAGTCATCTGCTATTTTTTTTTTATTTGCTAGACCTGTGATCTTAATTGAGCCCTTGTGACTTTTTATTTTGGATTGAATATATTTGTCAGTAAGGACCTGGAGAAATAAAATCTTTCTGCTTAGACCCTGGTTTAGAAAAAATAGTCATCTTTAGACAATAAATCGGGAGACAGGAAAGGGAAGGAAGGTTTCTGTCACATTTGAGACCAGCAGTACAATCAGTAACTTGCAGCCTCTCTCTGCATTGGTGGAAGTGGTGATTTTTTTTCTTCCGAAAACATATTTTGTAAAAGGGTTATTTAGATGCTCATCTCAACAAATCTAACTTGATTTTTGTGGAAGTATAAAGGAGTGTGTGTGTGTGTGTGTGTGTATGTGTGTGTGTGTGTGTAAGTGTGTAAGCACATCCAGTGGATTGCAAATAGGTGCCTGGTCTATGGGAAGCACCTAGATTTTTGATCTCTTCTCCAGCAGTTGATATGAATAATGGAGTGTGGGAGCACTTCCCAACCTCGGAGGGGGGTGGCACATGATGGGGACATTTCCAGCACATTTCTCTGTTGATTTCCTTACTTTCTGTTCTGGGGAGGTCTTTAAAATAAAACCCAAGATAACTGTTTCTTCCCCTCCATGCTTTCTTTCTACATTCTGTAGAAGGGAATGGCAGCCTGTTTAATAAGTAATGGTTACTGACAGGGCTCAGAGCCCTAAGGAAAAGGGGGAGAATCTGCAAAAGGGGTTAGTGTTAACCTGTGCATTTAAGCACTCTCTGTTTCATTTGTCCAGGGCTTTCTCTATTTTAATCCTTTACCAGGGAGTTATAAAAATGCAAATATGCAAATCCAGCAGAAATTGACCTGGTTTGCATACATCAACAAGAGAAATTTTAATGAAACAGAGATTATATGGTTTCCATAAAAGTTGAATTTAAATAGATAGGGTGTATGATGATGCAAAAAAAATTAAAACAGTTTTTTTTTCTTCCCTCCAAGATTGCAGGCTGACAAAATAAAATAAAGATTTCTCTTGGAGGGGGGGTGACCAGCATTGGTGCAGAGGACTGTATTGTAGCCTAACTTCCTGGCATTCTTCTTTTTCACTTATTTGGAGTATGTCACTAAAGTTCCCAGGAGAGGAATTTCCTTTTTCACAGCTCCTACATCCATACTTCAGTGTTTTTTTTTTTTTCTTTGCTCCTGCTCCCCCTCCCCCACACTCACCTGTGTGAAAGAGCATCCAGGCTGCTTTTATAGCACCTGGGGACAATTCAGGAGGATGCTTTTTTTTTTTTTTTAGGAAGACTGATCCATAGATTCTCTCATGGCCAGGGCCTTCGCTCTTGAATGGAACATCTCAAGGCTGGAGAATGAATGCCTTTGTGTGCATCTTAGAGCAATGTGAAGGATCTCGTCTGCAAAGGGAGCACAGTGCTTGGAGTGGAAGGCACTTGCTCACTGAGAATGAACACACTGGCTAATGGATTATAGGAGTTTTGCAAGTAAATGGTATTTTTCCTCTGGGAAAGGCCAAGTTTAGTGGATTGTCATCAATTTTAGAAGAAAAAAATTAAGATTGAACTTAAAAGCAGGAGGACCAAGAGCATTTGGCATTTGATGCTTGGTCCATTATCCTTCATCCCTTTAGTCATAGGCTGGACCAAAAGTTTCCTGTGTCCTTGGAATTTCTTAGCTTTCCAGTGGCCCTTTCCTTCACACTCTTGTGTTAAAATGAAAAAAAAAAAAGATATATTAAACTTATTGCTGCTATCAGATTAATTCAGTAAAATTCTCCTGAAAACATTTTGTATTAAAAGTATAGGTTAATATACACAATTTTCAAGATAAAAGTGTGTGTGTGTGGGGGGTCACTGTAGACATAGAACAGTGATTATGTCCAGTGTACAAGCCCTTTCCCTTAGAAAGGAGTTTGCATTATATTGCATTATATATTCAGATTAGAAGTGTATTTATCCAAGTTGGTCAATGAAAACATAGGTTGTCCTGGTCTTGGAATTCTTTTACTCAGCTGAAATCATTTTTCAGTATGTAAAAATCCAGGGCATTGGCTGAATTCAAATTCAAAATAAAAAACAACTGCTAATACGCTATTTGTATGCATTTGAAAGGTCCTATAGTTAAGTCCTATGAATAAGATTACAAATATTGAATAGAATACTTAGAGAAAAAAATGCCTGTAAAGTTTATCATTTATGTTTAAAGTTACTTTAATTTACCTATCTTTTAAAATAAGTTTTGCCTAATCACACTCATTGTGATTTTCAAGGTAGCCTTTGAAGTCAGCTGTTTCCCTACTTGTCAACAATTTCACTTCTTCAATAAAAATACTTGGTTGTTTTGTCAGCATCCCAGGTTGCCATTTATTTAAATAAACTTAAACCTGCACTTTATGTTCTTTCTACATGAGCAAAGACCTCAAAAACATTTCAGCATAGACAACTTTGACCCCAATCATGCCTGGTAGCCAAAATGAGAGGATTCAAAGCTCACAACCATTATTTCTTATGAAATCCAATTGAGAAGATTATTTTTTCAGATATGTGAGCAAATACTATCACCTGAATATATTTTGATTTCCTTTCTTAATACAGGATTGTGTGACATTACAACTTTAGTCATGACACTATGCTTTTCTGTTTTTTTTTTTTGACACTTTTCTTATACTTTATGGTCCTAACAACAGATTAGTAGGCAGGATGGATATAGATTGGCAAGACAATTTTGAGTTTGGTCTTCCTGCATTAAGAGAAGGTGATTGAAGCATCCTTCCTCAGGCTTTCAGAACTGGTGAGTGGCATCAGAGGTGTCTGTCTTCTGGTGGAGCCTCTCTAGCAGGTTTGATTTGTGAACACAGACACTCTTGTGTTCATGTTATTTCCCAGGCGGACTTTGAAAAACACATCCCGTTTATCCACAGACATGTGAGAAGGGAAAACAAGAGCCAAGTCAACACACACGAAGCTGGCTAGTGCCAATTTCTCACGGTTACTAAAGAGATCACTTTTGTAAGCTTTCATCAGGCCATAAGCAGGAGTTTTGGTTCAAATTTGAAATCAGTGTTGCTCTGGGAACCATGTGTGAAAACAGAGGAGCTTTTGACTCCTTCATCTGGTCACACCACAATGGGAAGAATGGCTTTGAACTTACTTGTCTTGTACAAATTCTTTTTTCATATACAGAGCCAAAACTTGGCCTGATGAAAGCTTAGAAAAGGGGGATGTCAAAAATGGAACGTCGCTGGAGAGATGGCTCAGCGGTTAAGGCACTTGCCTCCAGTGCCTAAGGCCCTGGGTTCAATTCCCCAGGACCCACATAAGCCAGACCCACAGGTGGTGGCCCTGGTGCACTCTCTCTCTCTTTTTCTCTCTCTGCTTGAAAATGAATAAATAAAATATTTTTTAAAAAAATGGAATGTGAAAGTTAGCCCGGAAATATACAAAAACAAGGGATGAGCCATAATTCTAAGTCTTGAAAATGTACTTCAGTTGCTTCTGAATATAAGGAAAATATTTTTTTTCTTTTTTGCATCTATTTTTATCCTCAGACTTGTGTGTTGGGTAAGAAACTCGACTGAAAAAAATGTTAAACCATAGAAATTTTATCAGTGGGCAACAGGAAAATCCCTGATGACCCATATGCCCAGTGACAGCAGGAGGGGAGAAAGGATTCAATTTGCCATGGACTCAGGTTTCTAAAGAAAGGGTGAAAGCATATCTGAAAAGTTTTTTCTTACTCCTGATGCTGCCTCTGAAAATGGGAATACATATGTTTACCTAGTTTTCCATTCCATACTCTTCCAGTGAAGATTTTCACAGTTATATGTTTCCCAGCCTTCTGTCATATTGTTTTACTTATTTATCATATATTTATTTGTGTGTGTGTGTGTGTGTGTGTGTGTGTGTGTGTGTGTGTAGGTCAGAGGGGTGTGTGTTCTACTCTTTTAGAGACAGTATCTTGCTGCAGAAAATTAGCATGGCTTGTGAGCAGCTTTACATGGGGGCAAATGAGGTGGCATTGCCTTTAACCAATGTGCCATCTCCCCTGCTTTCCTTTTGTGTTGTATGTTTTAAGTTTTATGTTGACTCATGGTTCCTACTGAACATTTTTTATCGGTACTTGACTTTATTTTGTTGTTTAGACCTTTCTTAGATTATAATAAACACACTGCTTACTGAAGAAAATTTTTATAGATATTCTAATTTTGTGTGTCCTTGTGGTACTAGGGTTTGAACCAATGACTTCACACAGGGTAGGCAAGTGCTCGGCCACTGAGCTAGATCCCAGACCAGATGGTCTCATCGACTCCATGTCACTTAAAGTAGTTTTAGATAAATTGCCCCTTTTGAAGACATACTGCACTTATTATATTGATATGAAAAATTAAAAACATCTTCCTACTTAGATAATTAAATTATTAAATATTTTGGTGTTTTAACATTTTATCTAAAATAATTTTGATAGCATTTTATCTGATTGTACAAAAGAGTTTTATGCTTGAATATGCTATTCAATATACATTTACATTAGGCTTTCACAATGCATGTGATATATTTCAGGCTTTAGATTCATTTATTAAACATCTGTTAAGAGGCCTTGAAGTGCTACTAGTTAATTGGTTGATTTTTATAACTTTATAAACATCGTTACTTTAAAAGGAGACCATTAAAATAAAGCTTAGGTTAAACAGCATGAATTCTCCCAGTTTCTTGGTGTAGGAACATGATTTCCTGAATGTGTGGCTACAGATTTAAAAGCTTAGCATTTCCCCCCTAAGCCCAAACTCTAATTAGTTTTTTCTTTAAATACATTAGTGAAAAAGTTGCGTGAGGTGATGCGTGCCTATAACTTTAGCTTCTTGAAGTTGAGACAGGGGGAATTGTGAGTTAAAGGCTAGCCTCATATCAGAACCCAGCCTCAAAAACAGAAATACAAAACAGAAAATACCTCACAAATGACAATAGTGAAGGAAGTTGCAAGCAGATATTCTTCTTGGACACTGTCTGTCTCCTAGGGAATCTTTTATAGTTTTCTGGCCCATATAATTTTAAGTAATTTCTTTCTCTCATTTAAAATCAACTCACCTTTGGAGTTCCTTCAAAACATTCAACTGCATTTTAATAGAAACTACAATTATCTTCCATTTCCACAATCATGTATCATTGGCTTACACAATATTTAACTAAATTGCATAATTATTGTAACAACTGGTGTAAAGAAGTTTGTTACCCTCACAGTGTTGGGAAGGGACTAAGTCACCTGGCAGCTGCAGAGGCATCAGGCTTCCACATGGCTGTCCTTCCTACCATGCCAGGGTCCATCCCCCAGGCAGCAGCAAAGGAAGATGGGACAGCCAGATGGCCCAGAGGAGTTAAAACCGACTCCTTTTTATAGGTAATGTTGTTGAAAATGGATGTCTGGATGTCAGTCATTGCTATATTTGTTAGGAACCTGAGAACAATAGAAGTGGTTATTAAAATTAAAAGACCCCAAACCCATATCTGTTTTATCTGGTGATAGCTGCATGACTTAACACCCCATTTTATTATCTTGGAACTTCATCTTCCATGCGAAATTGAGGATTATGGTAGCAACTTAATTCCTGTTCCACTCCTAAAACAACAGTCTACTGGGTTTGTGTCAGTGAGATGGAAAATGGGTAGACTGGTTATTTTCACCCAGGAGCACGCTGGAGTTTTGGAACTGGTTTGTGGCTTGTGGCTCCTTCGTTGCTCTAAGGACCAGCCTGGCCTACATCTCTCCAGTCTTCCCTTTGGTTCCCACAGCAGACTCGGTCACTGTCCTGTGGTGATCTGCCTCACCAGCTGGAGCCAGCACATCTCACCTTTTGCCTGTTAGGATGCTTATTAATTTGGACAGAGGTTTGACACAGAGAATTGCTTGGGAGGACATGAGGGAGATTGTAGAATCATCTGGAAATCTGAATTCTTTAATCTGCAGATGTCTTGATAGAAGACAGAATGCTCCCTCCATTTTGTGTCTTGAGACACTCACGACTCTTGTCATGGGGTCCATACATTTAATGAGAATTCAAGCCAAAATTAGGCAATGTCTGTATCACACTCTATTCCCATTTGAGCTGGTCCTGGGGATTAGGTTCTCCAGGACTAACAGGTTCATTTCAGTCATGAAAGACTTCTTTCACATGTGTGTGGGAGATTTCCTATGTATGGGGAGATTTACTGTTCCCAGTTTGCAAACTTCTGTCTTCAAGTAGGTGTTTTGACTGTTATCTCCATGTGCCACTTTTTGTTATGAGTTTTAATATTTTTAAGTCAGGATAGTTACTGTTTTAATCTATAGAGTTTCCAGTGGTGGGCATAATAAAAAGTCATTCAGAAGCAATCCTTCAGATCTGTCTTCTGAATTCAGTTTGGTACTTCAGGTATTAGATTTTCTCTTTGAAGCTTGGTTTTTCCCCCTAGAAGTGACATATACATGGGAGACACACACCTCGAATTCAGTAAGGCTATATGAGCACTTTATATTTTTACAGGTCACCATGCAAGTATGCTAGTGTGATTCTGACATGGCTAAGGTTGTGAGGAGCATCTATCTTACTAATAGACCTTTTTTTAAAAAATATTTTATTTATTCATTTTCAAGCAGAGAGAGAGAGAGAGAGAGAGAGAGAGAGAGAGAGAGAGAGAGAGAGAGAGAGAGAGAGAGAGAGAGAGAGAGAGAGAGAGAGAGAGAGAGAGAGAGAGAGCATACCAGGGCCACCACCTTGTGGGTCTGGCTTATGTGGGACCTGGGGAATTGAACCGGGGGCCTTTGGCACTGGAGGCAAGTGCCTTAACCCCTGAGACATCTCTCCAGCCCACTAATAGACATTTGATAAGAATTCTTGAACTTGGCACCTCCCTTTAGTTGTAGTTCCCTTCTCATTTTTGGGACAAAACACCTGTCCA